>JAQQAE010019402.1:0-10941 GCA_029823295.1 Pseudamia nigra | reverse complement strand
CAGAAGGACAACCATCTCTGCAGCAATCCACCAATCAGGCCTGTATGGTAGAGTGGCCAGACGGAAGCCACTGCTTACTAAAAGACACATGGCAGCCCGCCTGGAGTTTGCCAAAAGGCACCTGAAGGACTCTCAGACCATGAGAAACAAAATTATTTGGTCTGATGAGACAAAAATTGAACTGTTTGGAGTGAATGCCAGGCATTACGTTTGGAGAAAACCAAATACCATCCCTAAAGTGAAGCACGGTGGTGGCAGCATCATGCTGTGGAAATGTTTTTCAGCAGTAGGAACTACAAGACTAGTCAGGATAGAGGAAAAGATGAATGCAGCAATGTACAGAGACATCCTGGGTGAAAACCTGCTTCAGAGCTCTCTTGACCTCAGACTGAGGCGACAGTTCATCCTTCAGCAGGACAATGACCCTACGCACACAGCCAAGATATAGAAGGAGTGGCTTCAGAACAGAAGTGGCCCAGCCAGAGCCCAGACCTGAATCCTACTGAACATCTCTGGAGAGATCTGATGTGTACTGACGCTTCCCATCATAACCTGATGGAGCTTGAGAGGTTCTGCAAAGAGGAATGGGCCAAACTGCCCAAACATAGGTGTGTCAAGCTTGTGGCATCATATTCCAAATGACTTGAGGCTGTAATTGCTGCCAAAGGTGCATCAATAAAGTATTGAACAAAAGCTGTGAATACTTATGTACATGTGATTTCTCAGGTTTTTTATTTTAATAAATTTGCAACAATTAAAAAAAAAACACTTTTTCACATTGTCATTATGGGGTATTTTGTATATAATTTTGAGGGAAAAAAATGAATTTAATCCATCTGGAAATAAGGCTGTAACATAAAAAAATTGTGGAAAAAAAATGAAGCACTATGAATATTTTCCAGATGCCCTGTATTTAACTGACAGGTAGGGTATAAAAGTGGGCTCAATATTCTTTCCTATGTTTCAGCAAGAACTTTTGAAAATAACTTCTTTATGGAAGTATAAAAATATGACACTGCTTTTTGAGATCCATGGCAAAACAACCCCATGAAAAAATGATAAATGACTTGTTTGAAGTGTTAGCATGTAACCTTAATCTACTCAGAACCAAACAATGGGACATTTCTTTGCAGATGCACTGAAAGAGCTCTCAGTTCATTCCATATGAAACATAAACCTTTCACATAAATCACAAAAAAACAGAGCAGCTTTAAAAGAACCAATCCATCCTGTAGCTTATGTTTCCATCCAGGACAGTGAGGAGCATGCTCTCCTGATTTCACATGGCACATTCCCTGATTATAGATGAAACTTGCGGCATCTGCAGCCAAGACTCAAAAGTCAGTCAGTGCAGATAGAGGAAGATAGAGACGTCACTGTCTCCATCGTAACCCCATTACTGCTCGAGAGGGAAGTTATCAGGTCCAGATGCTAAGAAAAGTGGGTCACCACATTAAACATGCACCAGAACCTATACTTCCCATATGTACAGGGAACTACTGCTTACACTAGTGCACATATGTACATTTGCACTTGCCAAGTCACACAACCCCCCCCCCCATCTCCCAAAATAGCACAGAGTGGCCTCAGAATGAGAACATATGTGTGTCTGTCTGTTTCCATCTGGTGTATATCTTACATCTGTACATATACAGTAACCCTGCTGCATGCATGGTCCTCCTACAGAAAGTCTCACAATTTTTCATAAGTACAGGGTGTGTTTCACATCAGTTTTTAAGTATGCCTCCAGTCTTCTGCCATAATTCCCTTCTTCTATGACATCCAAACTAGTAGCTGCTTTAAACCCCCAGACCCTTTCATGCTATGCGTCTGACATAGCAAACACCAGCCATCAGACAGTGGTGCAAGAGTGTGGCTTGACCTACAGATCTTTTTAATGGAGAGTTTACAGGCGAACAAACAGTTTTTCTTGACTCAAGAAGTTTTATGTTTCTGTACTGCAGAGGTCGTGAAGAATCTGTTGGCATGGGACCAACTGGATTTCAAGGGAATCAGCATGCAAAAGCTCTTGGAAAGTGTTTGTTGGGAAATTCAAGGCTTTTTGTGGAGCCTTTATTTAGGTTCTGCACTGCAGTATTTCATCTGAATGGCTCAAATAGCCTGAGGCTGAGTACTATTTATGAGCACTGATATATTTAAGGCCAACAGTATCCTGTCAAAGCTCTCTCAAGAGTTTTCCAGGCATTGCCCAGCATGACCTCTTTCTCAGAAAAATGCCTCTCTGGCCCATCCAAACTCATGACACACTTTTTTTCTTCACTGTCTTGCCTTCAGCTTTTTTCTTCTTTGCTGAACACTATACAAGTTGTGACAAATTACGTTGCTGAAATTTGAGTTTTTCCTCCCCCCTGTTGCCTTTGGCTTGCTCGCGGTGGTTCTGTTGGGTTTACTCTCTGTATAGTCATGAGGTCTCGGCCTCGAATTGTGAAGCGCCTAGAGATAATCGGCGATTATGATTGGCGCTATATAAAAAAGATTGAATTGAATTGAAAGCAGTATGAAATAACTGCCATATCTAGATAAACCCGGAGCATGTAAACACTTGGATGTAGACAAACACACACACTGGGATGACTGGGAAGGGTAATAATGATTGGACTGGACAGGGAGTGTCAACCCATGGGGCAAATCAGCTGTGTTATGATGCATAATCGGTCGGCTGTATGAGGAGGTGTGTGTGGGTGGGTGTGTGTGTGTGTGTCACACTGCCACTCACATGGGTCATTCCTTAGCAATGCCCAGGGTGTATTGCATTGATTGGTGTCTGAGTGTTGGTCAGATCTTGAGCTGGCGGTGTAGCAGCCATGACAAAGGAAACCTGAGGTAGTGACGCCTGTCGTTGACTGCTTGAGGCCAACTACGTCTCCTATGTACACTGTGTACTGTATGTGTGTGAGGCAACGTTTGTCTCCTAAGGCAACCTGCATTCTTGTATCTATAGTTTATGCTCTGAATGTTGCCTTGACCATAAATATGCTTTGTCTTTTAAGGAATGCCTCCTAATTTGCAGATCTAAGCAATTTTCTGAAGTCATATATTTATACAGCACAGCTTGAGATGTTCAAACAACCTACTACATCTTAAATGATAAGTCCAGGTTGTATAACTTACCTATGGTCATAAAAGCTGTTTGACAGCAAAGTAAAATGTTGAGTATATAAATATTTTTACAGTGACATTTTTTGTGTGTTTTGCTTTCATAGCAGTGAGATTAGATTGGTTAGCCTTGGCGCCTGCCTACTGTGTACTTCTACTAAAGAAGCATTAACTGTCATCTACTGCTAATTATAAACTGAATATCCTCTTCATATTTACCCTACAATGGATTTGTGGGTCCAAACAGTTCCAACCTGTAAACATGTTAGCCTGTTCCTTTAGGGAGGTACCAGTTAAGGCTCAGAATGAGTTAGATAAAGGCTTTGTCACCACATAGATGAAAACAGTCTATTTCTCTTCTGTTTTACAAAAAGTGTGCCATAGACACTGCATTGTATCAAGAAATATACAGTATGTATCCACACAAAACCTGTGAAAATACTGTAGTACATACCGGTATGCCAGACCTATAAGTGGCGCTGTAACACTGCCATGGAAATACAAAGAAGAAGACATGGAGCAGGCACATAAAACTCATGTGATATAAACTAACCAGAGGGCAATGTCCGGGGTTGTTCAATGAGGCCAATGTGGAAGTAAATTTAAAGTTGTAAAACCACCGCTTGGCCGCTGGGGAACCGATCGTCCAGCTCCAAGAAGCTTTTTTCCCATAGAGATACATTGAACTTGTATCTGAAAATACTATCCATCCTGGGGGGTGCTGGAGCCTATCCCAGCTGACTTGGGGTGAAAGCAGGGTACACCATGGATGAGTCAGTTCATTGCAGGGCTAAAACATAGAGACAGACAACCATTCATGCCTATGGACAATTTAGAGTGACCAATTCACCTAACCCCTAGTGCATGTTTTGGTTGTGAGAGGAAGCTGGAGAACCTGGAGAGAACCCACACAGACACGGGGAGAACATGCAAACTCCACACAGAAAGGCTCCACCACCCAGCATTAGGATTGAACCCAGGACCTTCTACCTGTGAGGGACAAGTGCTACCCGCTGCACCACCGTGTCACTGCTGAAAAGACTAAGCAAATTATTTTTTGTATGGGTCATTATGGTCTCAGACATTTTATTTGGACTTTCTAATACATAATGTGGTGATCCATCTTTAACTTTTTGCTCAGTTATTAAGATATTGCAGCAAATAATCCAAAAATCACTGCCGTGCTCGGGTTTTATTGACATGTCACTATAGTAATAGCTCGCTAGTGAAGTTGGACCGATTCAGACCTTCATATCTTCTATTTATTTAATATGTTCATAGTTATGCATGAGATACACTCGACTGCAGCTGTGGGTAAGTGTTTACACTAACAACACCATAATATGACTTTGTTTGACGTTGCGTGGTGAAGTTTTACTGCATCAATAAGCTAGCAGCTAATATTAGCTTCCCGTGAGTCCCCTGGCATGAACGCTTTGCTAGGCCCACTGCCGTTCATCCAAATATGGTTACATCCTATTTTTGCCTCCAAGATGTCATCCAGGAAGAGACAACCCGATTGGCCTCAAAACAGCCCTTCAAACTAATGGGTAACTTCACGGTTACTTTGTCCAGTTATATATATAGTCTATGAACCTAACACAAGAAGGAAGACAGCAGCTAATATGAATGAGCAAGAAAGGAGACAGTGGTAGTTGAGGAGCAGAAGATTTTGTTGTAAAGCTATAACAAGCTCAGTAGATTCTGCAGCACAAACGCAACCTAGTAGTCTCATATTATTGCTGTTGTTAGCAGGGTTGTGCAAGGGTGGTGTGTTAACTTATGTTTACTCTGAGTCCTGGTTTAAAAAAAATTTGTGTTTTCGGGCTCCCAAAGTGCTGGTTCCACGTGGATGAATTTCCCATATGTTTAAAAATAGCGTTGTTTTCGTAACTTCCCATGGTTAGCGAACCTGCAGAAAATTGTAGTCGTTAATGTAAGCATGCATGTTAGCCTCTAATGCTAGCAGCATTTCTGTTCTTTGCCATTGCATCTTAAGTAGTAGCATGATTACTATATTCCTCAGACTCGGGGACAGACACTGTAAATTTCCAACAAGGTTCTTACCTCACATACTGTAACTCCATTTCAACTAGCATGCCTACCAATTAAAACCTGCCATGTGATGTTCAAAAGTATTCATCTGAAATGTTTTCTGCAATATAATGATACTACAGTCATGTTATCATGGCAATATCCAAAGAATTATCATGTTTTATGCATCTTACAGTACAGGTTATGGTGCAGATAAAAATGCAACTCTTCTGCTGTGTACCTTTAATTAACTTTATGAATACATACGTATCAGTAATGATTGCCAGAAGAGCAACAATAGAACCCATGCTGGACACTGTTGTACATTGGAATTACCCTTGAAGGGATTCCTGCTCAAAACATACACTTTGTCTTTTCTAATTACAGAGGCCTAGCATGTTCTCTTAACCAAAACCTACTTACAACAAAAATAGAACCAAAAGTGAATACCCCACAAGGCAGATTTACCCATCAGCATTACAAAACAACTGCACACTAACCGGCGTGTTAAAATGGTTATTTTACACTCTGCTTGGCTTGTTTTTTTTAGATAGTCCTCCCCTAAAGGACTGAGGGAAAGGCCGGTTTTTGCTCATTAATTTGACCACTGCAGTGCTGTGTGTGAGATGCTGTAATCAAACAGTTGCCAACATAGACCAGTGGGGAGTGAGTCTATCTGTTTGTTACACAACACTGAGTCACCACCAGTGTGGAGCTGTATGTACAGTAATAGCAGACTGTTGGCACGGAGAGAGAACAGGTGGAATAAACAGTTTCTGATGACAATTAGTATATGTGTGTGTGAGTGTGTGTGTTTAAAGAAGATGTAGCCAAGCAGCTCATGTTGCTGCAGACAAGCCGGACAATAATAATGCCATAATGATTCAGTGGCCTTAAGGGATTCCACGAATAGAAACTTTCAAGAAGAGCGGAGGAGGAGGAGGAGATGGGGCAAGAAAGATCAGACGAGAAAAAAAGAAAATGGTCTGTCTGTGTTTGTCACCCACATGCACTGTATATGTGTGTGTATATGTGCTCATTGCTTCAGAACAGCACATTCTGTTTTTTTTTTTTTTTGCTTTACACTTGCTGACTGTTTCTGTGCGTTAGACTCTTCTCCCCAAGGCTCTTTGTAGCTTTTATAGCCCAAGCCGTCTTATCTAATCAGGTCTCCTGAGAAAAACCTCTGAGAATCGGAGGAGAAGGGAAAGAGTAGAGCTGAATGCAGAGAACATGCAAAGGAAGTAGACGGACTGTAATTCAAATGCATCCATCATAATCAGTCATGCCGTCTAGCTTGAGACTTAAAATATATGCTGCTTAAACAAAACATGGATAGTGGCAACTGAACACATCTGGCACATCATTTAACAAAAAAGACAATGACGGTTTCCCTTTGTTTCTCAATTTGTTGTTTGTTTGCAGAAAACTGCTGAGAGCTACTTTTTGTAAGTGGAAACAGGCTATGAGAGAAATGTAATGTTTTTAATGGGGGATTTCTAGGATGTGGTAATATGTTTTTATTGTGATCGTTCATAGCATTTTCATATTATGAAGCTTGTGCAGAGGCCACCTGAAGAACTAAGTGCCTGCTCAGGGCTCCTGTGAGCCCCACATGGCCCTTAGGAGAGCTGCAAATGACTGCTTTTCATGATATATTATTGTAATGGCAATGGCAATGATATGTTGCACAGAAATGCAATTTATGTATCTTAATGTGCTAGCAGGCCACTACTAATTGAATACATTCTATTGCCTGTCAGAGCTGGTATCATGTTTATGCACAATATAATGAATATAAACTTCAGTGCAAGACCAGTCATACTAATGCTAGATAACCGACCTCTCAAAAGCAGCAATGAAGTAATATTGCAAACATAAGGACATATCGCCAAGGACTGATTGGTAGTGCAATTGGTGCTAAAGCTGTAGTTGGCTCAATATAAATAAAAGCTTGAGTTATGAATTTACATTGTATGTTCTAGTTCACAAAAATCAAGACTTTTATTAAGTGTAATGGGCTGCTTTATTTGGTTGTCTGTCACTCGCATCATACTCTTTAACCAGTGACTCTATTTTATTTATTCCATTAGAATAAAATAACATACCGTATTTTCCGTTCCATAAGGTGCACCACATTATAAGGCGCATAATCAAAAAATGATTCATTTGTGATCTTTTTCCATACACAAGGCACATTAAGCGACACAAAAGTTAGATAAGTCAAACTCTATTCAACTCATTCACAATACAGTAACTCTCATCATTGTTCAGTTGTAAAACATAAAACACAAAAGAATACGGTACACTCACTTTTTGGGTTCGTTCCTCTCCCACGGGTCCATTGGGTTCTTCTTCTTCAGTGTCTTTGTTTGGCAGTTGGGTAGTTTCGGTGTCGGGCGGGTCCAGATCCCTCTCGTCATTGTCCGGGTCAATCTCCTTGCTGTTGCTTGGCTGTTCAGTGGTGATTCCGGCTTTCGTGGGGGCTCGGATGGCGTTTGGGGCAGGTGCCTCCGCGGTCCATTGGCGGGTGGTAACGTGGCTCACCCGGTGTTTCCTCCATGTCTTGGTGAGTGTGTGTTCGCCTCCGGTGCTCCTGCACGGCTTACGGTTTGGCTTTGTTTGGCCTGCTGGCGCTGGTGTCTGGCAGTTGGAATTTTTTGGTTAATCTGCCTTGAGTGGATGTGGGCTCCGGGTTGTCTCTCTGCCTCTGTTCGGTGAGTATCAAATCCGCTTTGTGAGCGTGTCTCTGTGTTGCTTCCTACCGGTATCACTCCCGACATGTCCAGACATGTTAAAGTGTACGTGACACATATACGTGACATGTCACATATACAGACACGTGATGTGTCACATACACCGTGATACATCCTGGCCATAGCACTCGCAGAGTGATACGGCCCAGTACGGCACAGTACGTATCACTCCGCAAGGCTCCTGATTACCGTAATGCTCCTACAAGTCATGCAGCAAAATTGTACCGCACTAAAACATTTTGACAGATTTTTGAGCGCCGTGTGCCACATACGGTAAAATTGGTTCGAGGTCAGTGAGCATAAACCAGAATAAATTCATAGATAAGGCGCTCTGCACCATAAGGCACACTGTCAATTTTTGAGAAAAATAAAGGATTTTATGTGCACCTTATCGTGCGGAAAATACGGTAAGATTATGTGAACAAATCTTTACTCATTATCTTATCTGCAGACAAATTTTGGAAATCTGCTCACTGTAAGAGAACAAGACATTGACTTTTCATAGATAAACAACTCAAGTTCGAAGGACAATGAAATCCTTGTCCATTTGTGATAAGTTCAGTCCAAAGTAAAAAGTATGGTATTTACATTAAAAATGTGATGCAGTAGAAATATAAAACTCCTTAAAATGGAGATACCTACCACATTTGTACGTAAAGCTACAGTGCTTGATCATTCCTTAGCCTCATTTGACAAAAAGTTCATAATTGTGAATCTAGTGTGTTTATCTCCTTTTCTAGAGTGTGTTTCAGTTAAAAACTATTTCATGTGATTGTATTAATTGGTTGCTCATAAGTGTTTTCAGACAGGAAAGAATGTACTGTAAAATGTGTAATTGCTTCAATTACTGATCACTGTTAAGATTCTGTTGGATGTGACTTGGCACAGAAGCTTTACAGTGCCATCGCTTTTCCATTACTTTGTGAAAGGACATAAAGTTAATCTGTATTTATAGTCAGGCTTTTGATTTTGACTGAGAGGAGAAAGCTGCAGAAACAAGGCATGCATTTTCAAATTTGGGTGTTGTCTGGCTCCTGCAGCTTTCAGTACAGTGAGTAAAAGCATTTAATGATATTCTACCACTGCCTGGTTTTATTCTAGCCACATAGGGAGAATTCACATTTTGCATTTTGAAAATGTGGCCTGTCATGTTCTCTGGTTTTTCAGTAGAATGTTGTGTCAGTGCACACTTCCCCTTCTAGTCTGAAGTGTAATTATCTCCTCATTGGCAGAAATCTCTTCTTGCTTGAAGAAAAACTACATTACCTCACCAGACTGGTTAGAAGAGATATGTTTTGGCAGCATATGGCTATTTTCAATGTGCGTTTTGGGGACAGCAAGCTCAGTGAAGAAGCAGTTGCACAGCGATGACATGCACACAGCTCTAGACATCCACATGTTCTCCTCGCGCCGGGATGCACATTTATGTTAATGCCACACTACTGTACTGCAGTGTTGCCTCAGCATCACATTACTGGAGCGTGATGTTCCCTGCTCCAGGGCCAAACTCTCTGACTCCCCATGTGTGTGTGTCCTCCAAATCTGTTTGCAAACTGCTGAGCACAAGCTAGGGAGTGGGTTCACACTGGATTAGCTGTGAGTTGGCTAAACACCAGATAGCAAAGATAACACAGTTTATGTGTGTAGGTGTGTGTATATGTGCATGCATCTGCAATGGGAAAGCAGGGAGTGCAGCTGATATCAGCAAGTGTAAGCAGAAAACACTGATAAGGCTTTGTTGGCATCTGCACTTCTAATGGTTCTAGTAGTTATATTCTAACGAACAGTGTAGTTGTTTTTTGGCATTTATTATGCAATTTTGTTTACAGAAAGCAAGAAAGGAAGCCAGAGGAAGGAAAGAAAGTGAGTAAATCAAGGAGAGGAAAAGGATGGAAAATGTGGATGTAGAAAAAAAACTTGACTGTGGTAAAAGAAAGGAAAGAATAATAGAAATAAAGACTCAGAGAGCGAAAACAGGAAAGAAGACACAACAGGCAGAGAAAATAGAAAATGGGGAGGGTAAAGCAGACAAGAAAATGAGTTGAAGAAGGGGAAGAAAAAGAAAATCTCATGTCTAGACCTGCAGTTCCTTCAGTGTACACTCAAGACTCCAAAAGCAAGTCACTCCCTGAAGATAATATGTCAACACGTCCCCTCCGCAGATAGAAACATGTTTACAGCCTCGTCCCTATACTGTACTTTCCCAATATGATGCCAGTTGCCCCGTGCCATGCCAAAGTCTGATTGTTCCCCTCTCTACTCCTCTACTGGTCTGCAGTCAACCTGCTCCAAGACAAAGTGAGCTGAACTTGCAATGTTGTAGTATGACATATGCAACTTTACTCACTTATTTTGTGTAATTTTTGATCAGATACAGATACTTCTACTGGATGTTTTTTTTCCATGTAAAGTAGTGGTTTTTAGTTCAACAACAGCATTGAATGTATGTATGATGGTGTCTGTCTGCTGTGTGTGTTTGGTTTGACTGCTGAGTCAGATTTCTGGAACTTTGTTTAATTGATTTAAAAAAATATCCCTGAAAAACAGCTTTACTGCAGTTAAACCCATCAGAGGATCACTCAGTGGCATGGGTGATTGACTCCATTGCCATGGCAAATGCCAGAAGTGAGATGGTACACCCCACCATGACACCGACTTGAAGGTATTGGCAGGAGGTGGTATAGTCTATGGTGGTGAGGCAGAATTGCAGGTCTTCAAAATTAGATTTATCCATGGCTGCGATGGTATCTGGAATATGGTCAAATCTGTACGCGAACCACAGGGGCTCATGAGGCACTGAGCTGAAGGCATTAGCAAGGTCCAGGAAGACTACATGTAGGTCATGGTGCCAGATCATGGAGGAGTGTTCCAAGTACCCTGAGAATCCTGATATTCCTGTGTTCTGTACAGATATGTCGATGTACAGATATTTAACCATTCTCTGTGCAGTCCCCATGAAAATGATTTTTCCTGACTGGTCACGAGGATTAAGAGGTAGAAAATGGATGGATGGATGGATGGATGGCATTTCTTG
>JAQQAE010019401.1:0-10941 GCA_029823295.1 Pseudamia nigra | reverse complement strand
ACTGAGAGACCTGCACAAAATTTCGTTATGTGTGAACATAATGACAATAAAGACTCTTGAATCTTGAATCTTGATCTTGAATCTAGTAGTGGTGTAAACTACATGAATGGATGCTGTGTGTAAACTCTGCAAACTGACATCTTCCTCTGTCTCCTTTACTGTCGAAAACCTTGGTTTGTCAGGCAGGGCCGGTTCTAGGCAGACAAATATGAGGGGGGCAATCAGAAATATGAAGGGGGCTTCATAGGGTGGAGGGAGTGCTGCTGCATCTCTGTGCACAAGGTCACAGCAGTGATTTCGAATGGGGGGGTGTGGTCATGTTCTACGTTACATGATATGTGTTTCTGTTTTCAGATTATTCATTCGACTAAAAATGCACATTTTTTGAAAAGTTGCAATCCTTTACTTGTGTAAAGCATTGTGTAAAAATATAACTATGCAGACTGTATAACTGTAGGGTAAGTGTGCAACACTGAATTATGTGCAAGACAGAATAAAACTAGCATTCTGGGATATAAATATTATTGTTGCCCTATATTTTTTGGCAGAATTAAATGGATATATCAGCTTTCTACTGGAAGTGAGTTGGTGGACTTTAGCACAATAATTTACATACTGTATGTCACACTGGAAACTTTGTTTAATTACTATCACACTCAATTATGCCTAATGTTGTTAATTAGCTAAATTTATATCAATTGCAGGTGTTATATTCAAATTAGCCATCTCCACTTAATTTAGCATCTGCTTGACAGCAAATACACAAACTTTTTTAAAATATAATTTTAAATACATTTGGACAGTAAGGGGCTAATGCTGCTAGCACTTGCATTCATGGTCTGTAGGAGTTTCCGACGGCTCATGTTGTATGTTTTCTCCTTGAGTTTTCTCACCTCTAGACTAACAGCTACTTTTTGTGAATGGTTTGCAGATCAGCCTTGACTTGTATTTGTTTTTGAGGTTGGTCTGTGAGGAAAGTCCACTTTTGCAAAGATTAAAACTTTTGGAAAAAAAAACAAAACTTGGAGGGAAAAAATATTTTAAAAAATGTAGAACTGTCTAATCAACCAAATTTTTCATGACTCCCCTGCAGTACCTCTGTGGATCCCTTGAAAACCCCCACTACAGACCAACAGCCCTAGTTTAAATAGTACAGTAACATGCGTGTACATCTTTCTTGTATGTCTGCAAGACATGTATTTATCTGCAACCACAAAGCATCACCCCAGACAGAAATCATATTACATAAAAGCCCCTTCACATGATGAGTGAAATGTAACGCTTTGTGTGTGACAGTCAAGGACATGCTGGGGAACCTGGACAGGAAAGCAGACATGAAGGATAATGGTGATGATGGTGTGCAGGAGGCTCTATGTGCAGAGCAACAGGAAGACCAGCTAAAGAAACCACGAAGGAAGGACACACCAGTCCTGAACTCTCCTCCACATATACCAGGTCAGTGGTGTGTCGCACTCCAAACGGAGATTTTTCTAGACCAGATTTGAAACAGATGGGTAGGAGAATTTTCTCACAATTCTGTTGGAGTCACCGGCAAGATGGAGGCAAACCATCCCAAACAAAGCAGCGGTTCCACTGAACAAACAACAGCTGACGTGGTGAATTCTCACCAAAACAAAGTTGTCTTGTTTGTTTCTAGTGCCAACGACGGCTGCCGATGATGTAAGAGGTATAGAAGGGTCGTCCCATTTCTTAGGTCAACATTTCAGCCCCTTTCCCTTGTAGCTCTGTTTCAAGGGGTAGGGGTGAAAATTAGAAATGGGATTGGGCCTTAGGGTTGGTACCCAAAATATTGTATGCCATGGAGCCTTTTTTATTGGGTCTCCAGTGTGTTGATTCGTGACTGTTTCTACCTCATTTATTCTGTACTTTTTGTTCAGATTTTGTTCAGTGTTTATTTGGATTTTATGTAGTTTTTCTTTATTGTGGTGAATAGTTTGTTCATTTTGATTTAGTGCTGTGCATTAAATTTAAATGACCAAAACAAGTGCAATCTCCATTTTTATACATCTTGTTATTGTTTCACATATGTTTTACAACAGTAAAATAATTCAAACTGCACTAATATATGGATTTATCAGAAATTAAGAGAGTTTATAATTTTTCCCCCAGATTCAAGAAAGTGAAAAGTTTCATTCTGTATCCACTTTAGCTTGTATGTACACTGTGAAACTGGATGTTGAGGGTGTATTTATGTTGATTTCATTGTGTATAGCTGATCAAGGTAATGCAGTCTCCACATGCCTGTTCCCTGGTAACAAGAAGATGCATTTTATTTTTATGTTTTCAACATTTAACAATGATGTTTGTAATTCATTTTGTGTACTGGCACAGAGGGGAAGGGAGTACGGACATACAGCCTTGATTTTTAATATCAATTCACTCAACTGTGTTCTGATCTGACATCATCATGGTAACATAGTTTACAATTTGCAAGAGCTGCAATAACTGTTGGTTTAAAAGGCAAATGCCTTGAAGTCACTGTTTCTCAAGCTTGGTTTATGGGTCGAGACCCAAAAAAGTAACTGTGCATCTCCTTCAGACACAATTTGAAAAAAATCCACATATCACAGCATTTTTTAGGAGGCCGTAAGAATTATGAAAATTAAACAGTAAAAGATCAACCAAATGAACATCATAAGTAAGAATATGAATGAGATATCAACAAATTGAACAAAAATGAGCAAAAATAATTAACAAAATTATTGTAAATAATCAGATAAAAGACAAATTGACTAAAATATAGAGTAAACAAACATACATGGAGGATATTCATCCATCCATCCATCCATCCATCATCTTCTGCTTATCCTGGTCAGGGTCTTGGGGCAGCAGCCTAAGCAGAGACGCCCAGACTTCCCTTTCCCCAGCCACCTCCTCCAGCTCCTCTGGGGGGTCCCCTCAGGCATTTCAGGGCCTGAAACATAGTCCCGCCAGCATCTCCTGGGTCTGCCCCAGGGTCTCCTCCTATTTGGAGCTACAGTAGTTTTGACAACAACAGATTGGACCACCCAGGCCTCTGCCTTCAGCTGCCACCCAAACCACACAGCACCGGACCCTTACGACCCTTCCTGCAGGCGGTGGGCCCACAGGAAGTACATGAAGGATACAGTAAATGAATAAAATAATAAACAAAATTCCATGGGTCCTGACTCTCTCTTTGTATTCAAAGACATCTTTGAATACAATAAATATCAGATAACAAGCCAATCATAACTACTCATGTTGTTAAGATGACTACTTTTAAGTTCAGGGATTCACTTTGTTGGGTGCAGTGTGAGTTGCATTGGTTATTAATTCGTCTTCAGTGTTCTCACAGTTTGTATCATTCAAAATCATAATTCTTAGTGCATGTTTACGTTTTTTTTTTTAAATCAAAATGTATACATTTCTCTGTCACATGGAGGGAGTGAGTATAAAATGAGTGTAAAATTATATTGTACTGATGTGTTTGCATCATCAGAAACACAGTTGTGTTATCTGCAGTCCTTTAATATTAATTAATAAGAAAATGATCAGATAATCATAATGATCTCCTCCTTAACTCGCCACCTCTTTGTGGTGGAGGGGTTTGTGTGCCCGAATGGTCCTAGGAGCTATGTTGTCAGGGGCAATTCACCCCTGATAGGGTCTCCCAAAATGAATTGGTCCTACTGTAGGTGACAGGTCAGACTAAGAGTGAGTCAGAAGACCCTTATGATTATGCCTTCCTTTGGGCCCACAACCTGCAGAAAGGGTGGTAAGGTTCTGGTGCTGGGTGGTTTGAATTCAATTCAATTTCAATTCAATTTTGTTTGTATAGTGCCAGTCATAATGGACAATTATCTCTAGGCTGTAGGCGTTTGGGTGGCAGCCAAAGGCAGGGGCCTGAGTGGTCCAATCCCCAGTTGTCAAAACTACCTCCAACTGGGAGGAGGCCCTGGGGCAGACCCAGGACATGCTGGAGGGACTACATCTTTCAGCTGGCCTGGGAATGCGTGAGGGACCCCCCCGGAGGAGCTGGAGGAGGTGGTTGGGGAGCGGGAAGTCTGGGTTTCTCTGACCAGGACAAGCGGAAGATAAAAGATGGATGGAATAATAATGGTGGCCAAAATTATTGTAACACTTGCCGTATTTTAGAGGTCACAGCTTTTGTTAAAATTGACCATTAACATACTGAAAAAACAAAATGAGATATCTACAAAGTTGTATACTATAAACCATAAAATTATCATCATATGGAGACTTAAGTCACCTTGGTCTGTTTCACTGTCAAAGTCACACAATCATGTTCCTTCAGAGAAGAACCCAAATTGTCATTGTCAGGTGTGATCATGTGTGATAGTGGTTAAATTTGATATAGCTGTGTGATTCTTTTCACTGTACAAGGTTCTCATGAAGTGACAGGTTTTGCCCCTGAGGCCACACCCCCGACCGGTATAAAGTTAAAGCCTCTAGAGGTCGTCTTGAAGCACTTGTTGCTCTTCTTTGAATGTGGCTAAGGCGAAGAAGGAGCTAATGAGTGAGCAATGCGTTTGAATAAAGGCCCTTTTTGATGTTGTCTGTCAGGTGCTTTAATAATTTTGGCCACCACTGTATTTGTAGCTTAACACGTGTTGACCAATGAGATGCTGGTCAGGAGGAGAGACAGTTTCACTTAATTTTTCTTCTCCCAGCAGTAACTTGTGATGAGAAACTGAAAATATCATCTCCCTGTTACTACAGCTGTAAGCAAATGTCAACACTTCATGTAATGCCTTGTTATACAAGCTGACAGCCTGTTTCCTTCTCAAAGGAGTCAGACTGATGAAGGCGGAGAAGAAGGTGGTCCACCTAGAGGATGAGGAGAAGGAGGTCAAGGATTAACGATATTCTGGTCATTTTTGAATGTTTTGTTGATGTTTTCGGTGGATGTTTTTATGTATACAGGCTCATTAAATGTTGATGTTTATGGCTGTACATTCCATTTGCATTTCTTCAGTGGGAAAAAAAGGGTAAAAAACAGACTTTGTCCTTTTTTTTTGCAACACACAGAGGTGAAGCAGGGATCCAACTCAGGCACAGTGCCACCACTGTGCCTCCGTAGTCCCAATATTACAAATATCAAAAAAGAACAGATCCTGAATGACTGTTTCAGTCTTATATTAGACACTTGCCACAACTGAAAATTAGTCAGAAACATGTACTTTGAATTGAGAAGAAAAATGAGGAAGGTAAGGTGTTACAAGACTACAGAACTTTATAAAACTGTTGAGCCATTAATTGCATGGATGCGCGCAGTTAAAGAAGGTGGAGTACTGTTAAATATTTGTTAATAGTACTGTCATTATTTATTATGTTGTTATTATTTATTAAATCAAAAGACTAGGGTCTTAATTTGGTATTTCTGTAACTGGTGAAGTAATGTGTTGACCAGCTCAGTAATACAGTATCACAAAATATTTAACAGAAATCACAGTCAAGATTTTGTTTTGTAATCAACCAGTAAGATCTGGCAACCCATGAGCTGCTGTCAGCCCGAGGTGAGTGTTTGATGTTCTGTTGATGTAACAGTGTTGAATGATCCATATGGAATGTCCAGTACAGTCCTTGCAGTTACACTGCCTGGCCAAAAAAGTCACACACTCTAATACTTTGTTGGACGCCTTTAGATGTGATTACAGCACAGGCTGGCTGTGGCATCGTTTCGATAAGCTTCTGCAATGTCACATTTATTTCCATCCAGAGTTGCATTAAATTCTTCCAAGCTCTTGTATTGATGAGGGGAGAGTTGGACCACTAGACAAAGTCTCCTCCAACACATCCCGAAGATTGTCAATGGGGTTAAGGTCTGGACTCTGCGGTGGCCAATCCATGTGTGAAAATGATGTCTCATGCTCCCTGAGCCACTCTCATAATTTGAGCCCAATGAGTCTCTGCATTGTCATCTTGGAATAAGCTTGTGTCACCAGGGAAGAAAAAAATCTATTGACGGAATATCCTGGTCACTCAGTATATTCAGGTAATCAGATGACCTCATTCTTTGGACACATAATGCTTCCTAGCAAATTAAACCTTGTTTTCCAATTATTCCCAATGATAAGTGGTTTTCTTAAGGCTACGCAGCTGTTTAGTCCCAATCCCTTCACATTGTGTGTGGAAATGCTCTTACTTTCACTATTAAACATAGCCCTAAGTTCTACTGTTGTTTTTATGTGATGTGATTTCACCACGGTCACGGGGGCAGCAGCCTAAGCAGAGAAGCCCAGACTTCCCTCTCCTCCAGCTCCTCTGGGCCTCTGCCTTTAGCTGCCACCCAAACCATACTGCACCGGACCCTTCCTGCAGGTGGTGGGCCCACGACAAGACGTCCTCATAAGGGTCTTCCAATTTTAGCAGTTTCAGCAATCTCCTTGGATGTTTTCTTTCCTTGGTGCCAATCATTCGTCCTTTCTCAAACAGATCCAACATCTTTTAAACAACCACAGGATGTGTCTTTGACAGGGTTGTTTAAGAAATGAGATGCTACTCACTGCATCGGTTAGGGTTCAATAACTTGTTGCCAGCTGAAACATAATCACTCATGCAGTAATTATCCAATGGGAGGCTTGCACCTATTTGCTTAGTTAAATCCAGGTGGTGACTTTTTTTTTGGCCAGACAGTGTAGAAACTTCTAACACAGGGTGGACTGAGTAAAATACTGGTAAACTCTGTTTAGGTCTTGTGGATCTCTGGTGTCCATTCAGATGAAGTTGATATTGATTATTTTTATAGACATGTCTAACAAATTTACAACATTACTGAACCTTATGTTCCCAAAACCTTGCAAAGATTAAGGGATAGAAAATGAATGATATGTAAATTATGTATTATATCAGATGTTACTAAAATTATCGTGAGAAAAAAATGACTGAAATATACAATCACAGGTCAACAGGAAAGGTTTCAACACACACTTTTTGTTTTGAGCTTTGTGAGTGCTTTGATTTTTTTTTTTGTATGAATGCATGTACACTTTACACTTTGTTATTTCTTTGCATCACTGATAATTATCAAGGCCACATATAATGATTTTTATGATTTGTCAAGGCCATGTAAAAGTTACATTACTCATTATTAATTACTATTATTATTATAAAAAGCAGATAAAAATAGTAAAGCACAATACTATTTTTTGATTAAGATGCCAAATCCCAGTTATTTACTTACAGAAAAATGAGTGTTAGTGGTTGAATGTTTTGCTTGATTAATTTGTGACTTCTCAAAGTCCAGTGTAACGGCTACAAATTGGATATAAACACATAAATTCAGTTTGAAATTTCTGACTCCTAGTGTAATGTCAAGAACTCACTGGAATTGAAAGAGACCGCATTAAAGCACTAGAGAAATGGGACACACACGCACACACACCTAACTGAGTCAAAATTATTAGCCCACCACTGAAAATTTGATGATTTTCAAAATATGTTGCCATGCGTATTACTCCACTTCTGGATTCTTCCTGTTTTGTGTCCATCAACACTCCTTTGTTTCTGATTTCAGCTCATTTCTTCTGTTTTTGGCATGATGCCTTAAATTCTTTCTGAAGTGAATATTGAAAAAATGGTCACTTTTAACTTCAATTCACACACTGAGACCATTGCTCAGTGAAAGAGTAGGGGGCTTGTGCTATGCCTGAATGAAATGTTTTCTTCTTTCTAGGGGGGTGTATATGTATATACTGCTCAAAACCTTTAAAGGGACACTTTGAAAACACATCAGATCTCAAGGAGAAAGTAGTAATGCTGGATGAAATATCCTCTCTTCTTCTCCTTTCGGCTGCTCCCCTCAGGGGTCGCCACAGCGAAATACCAATGATTCGCATGTTTGATCTGGCATAGGTTTATATAAATTCACAGAATACTGAATTCAGATGCCCCAAAAATCAAAGTGAAAAAAATGATGCAACAGTTGAGTCAATTTAGCTGAAAATTCAATGCATCAACTCAAAATGATAGTAATTTGTATGGCCCCTATGTGTTTGTAGATATCAGGCATCAGTTCCTTCTTCCTTCAGGAACTGCCTGCATCCTGTTGTGCACCAGGAGTAGTAAAGCTCCATCCTATATCAAAGGCCTTACTGTTCCCTGTAAACCAATCAGAGCTCTCTGCTCTCAGAGTGAAGGCCTACTTGTGGTTCTAGAATCTCTAAAACTAGACTGGGAGGCAGAGACATCAGTTACCAAGCTCCTCTCCTGTGGAACCAACTTCCAACGTGGGTCCAGGATGCAGACACACATAGTTCTACTGGAGGACAGTGATGCACTGAGCTTTGCTTTCTATTTTAATTCTTCCCCTACTTCTCTCTCTAAATCTCTTCCCTTCCTCTCACTCTCTTACATCTCCTCTCTCCTTCCCTCTCTCCCTCTCCATCTTCTCTCTCCATCTTCCTTTTCTCTCTCCATCTCTCACCTTCTTTCTAGTTGCCTATTTCTCTGTCCCTCTCTACCCCCCTTTATTTTTTATTTTTTGCAATATTGTGATACTAACTTGCATCTTCCCTGTAGCTTTGTGCTTCCTCCCTCTGTTCTAGGTCTCTTGATGTCCTTGCTGTGTGTTTGCTGATTGTCAACATTGTCCAGTGTCTGTGTTGTTGTTCTATCTCTATTCTTTTCTTTTGTCTCTCCTCTGTCCACAAACCCCAACTGGTGAAGGCAGATGTCCTCCTACCCCGAGTCGCTGGTTCTGCCACAGGTTTTTCTCTTCCCTTAAATGTTAAAAATGTTTCCTCCCCCTGTCGTCTTTGTCTTCTCTCGGTGGTTCTGTTGGGTTTTCTCTCTGTATAGTGTTGCGGTCTCGGCCTTGACTTGTGAAGCGTCTAGACATAATTGTCAATTATGATTGGCGCTATACAAATAAAATTGAATTGAATTAAGCCAGGAGCCACTGCGCCAGTGTAGGGTTCTGACAGTGAGTCCAAGGATTTTATCCCAACAGCCAGGGTGTCATTGTGTGTGTCTCTCTCCTTGAATATGCCTTCCCAGACCAACACTGGCTCACGACTACACTGGTCATGCTGAACTATGTTACAGGCAGCATAATGTTCTCCATGGCTTCTCCAAACTGTTTCACTTCTGTCACATGGTCAGAATGAACCTGCTCCCATCTGTGAAAAGCACAGGACACCAGTGGTGAACCTGCCAATTCTGGTTTTCTAATGCCAATCGAGCTCCATGATGCCAGAAATTGAGCAAAGGGCCCAGTAGAAGATGTCACACTCTCAGGCCATCCTCAAGAAGTCTCTTTGCTTGTTTTGTCAGAGACATTCCCACCGGTGGCTCTGGCAGTGCTTGTCTGGTCTGACCACCGGTCCTGCTAATGAGTTAAGGACATTCTACCGTCCTGTCCAGCTCTTCTAGAGTAGCTTTCTGTCTCCTGGAATCTCCTCTGTGCACTTGAGATTCTGGCAATGGCACATATTGATGTGCCATCCTGCAGGAGTTTAGCTGACTTATACTCTGATTAAAAAGTGTTCCTTTAATTTTTTGAGCAGTGTATACTGCATGATTTATGAAATGTAAGCTCATCAAAGTGTACTGTAAGACATTTTCAAATAACATTGCTATTTACAAGATACAGAAATCACTTGGAATACCATGCTGTGATGTGCAAAGAGACAAAAAACTAAATTTCTGATGACATTATTTTGAGTTCACTTTCGACGACGCAGGGAGATCCGCTGTAGTCTCCTGGCTTTTCCTCTGGCGTCAATGGGGCGCATCTCAGTGACCTTTGACCTGCGGTAGGAGCTGGCACAGTAGCTGGGTTTCTTGTAGTAATAAATACGAGGGCAATCAGGCTGGGGGTCAGGCTGAGGGTCTGTGGACACAGCGCATAATTGAGTTAGCAGGAATCCACATATGAATCTGAAGCTTCTTCTTGTAATTCCACATTGTACTTGTGTGTACGTAATCATGATTCTGCCTGTGTGAATGTTCCAACCACATCAGGTCCCAACAAGTCTGCTTTGTTTGGTGAAAAATCAAACCAGACTTGTGAAAGGATCGCAAAGTTTTTTGTTCTTTGGAGAACATGAATAACTGTATGTAAATGATTTGTTTTTGTTTTATATTTAATATTTTACATGCTACGTTTTAACTATTTTTTTAATCTGCTGATAAATGCTTTAAAATTGGGGGCTAACATTATTCACACTGTCAGTAGACCACCTTTCCTGGCTAGTTTGTTGTTTTCTCTGGGTGGCAATGGCCCTAAGCATCATGAAGACCATTGACAATGTTGCAACATGTACTGTACAGTACATATTTCACCTTTTCATCACTGCCATTTGGATCTGCGTGAAATAATACAGTAGCTATGCAGCAGATCAATTTGACTTAGCGTACGCCAGGTGTATCTGATCGTTTATGGGACTTCATACCATTTTGACGAAGCTGCTGCTTGTCTGTGTGACTCTCTTCGTTGGGTCCTGATTCCACCAAGGAGCCTACTGCTCCTCCTGGATCCTTGTCTCCTTCCCTCTTCAGTAGTTGCTCTACTTGATTGTTTTGATCTTCGTCTCTTAGCCTGTGCACGTCCGTTTTCATCTCTTTCTGTCTTTTGTTCAAGTCGTCTTCTGTAATCTCCTTTTTTAGGCCAGTCCCTTCTGGTTTGTTCGTCGCCTTTTCATCCTGATCTACAAGAAATAATAAGAGTAAAGACCGCGATGATGTACAGTTGCTTTTTTGGTGCCTAGTCAGCAGCAATGCACTGACATCACAGAATTATACAGGACTGTTGACATAACACTGGAGCCAGTAAAATTTCAACCTTGCTTTCTAATCATTGTAAACATACAGTAGATGAATTTTAAAATGGAAATTTGAAAGTTCACCTTTGTATTCTACGTAGACACTGTTAATACCCTAGTATGGCATCACACTAGGCAGTGCAGCGTATCCTTTTTATCAAATTTATATCCTGCC
>JAQQAE010019400.1:0-10942 GCA_029823295.1 Pseudamia nigra | reverse complement strand
TTATATCACTTGTTGCCAGCTGAAACATAATCACACATGCAGAAATTATCCAATGGGAGGCTCGTACCTATTTGCTTCGTTAAATCCAGGTTGTGACCTTTTTTTTGGCCAGGCAGTATACATTTCAGTAGTATACATGTCATCAAAGAAATTGCACAGATCATACAGATTCCCTCAGACCACTGTCTAGTTCAGAGATGCTCTGTCGTTTCAAATCAAAAACTCATTAAATATGGTTTCTGATGGATTTGTAGTGTCATGCCAATGGTACTAACGTCATGCAGAGATTCATATTAAGAGAAATCTTCTTTGCATTGTAATTCCTCTGACATGGTAACCTTCTACGGCTCACCACCCACAGCCCCAAGCCCAAAGACAGTGATTCAGACTCGGCTGTTTCATCCGTCACCATGTCCAAAAGCAACGTTATAAGAAGGCCCACACTGTCACAGGAAATATTGTGTGAAAGAAGAAGAGAGGAATAGGGCAGAAATACCATTGTGCCCTCAATGCATTTCTTTGATAAGACTGAAAAAAAAAGATTAAAAAAAAATCTTCTGCAAACACATCCATGTCGCCGTAGGATCTGTTTAAAATACACAACAAGAGGAGGAAAATAAGTTGAAAAGCGGCAAGAAAATGCCGAGAAAGGAGACAGAGGTTTGTCCTCAAAGTCATTCATTGCCTGTGTGGATGGCTGAAACCTTCAAACATACACCTCGCCTTAATTCTGCGCTTGTTGCTCTTGTTCTCACCGCCCCCCCCCCCACACACACACACCCTCACCCCCACCTTCCCTGACTACAGTTAGCCAAAGGTTTAGCTGGAATCTAAAACTATTACAGCTGCGCAACCTCAGTGGAAAGCTAGACTAAAGAGAAGTGACAACAGTATCTCAGGGGAAGGTTGACAACAAAGGACAAAGAGAGTTAGAAAAAGAGAGAGGAGTGGAGAGAGAGAGAGGCAAGGAAGCAGATGGAATGTAGCAAAAGGAAGAAGGGGATTAAGGCAACATGAGACAGGGAAAATTGTGTAAGATGAGTTCAGCAAAAACAAGGGAAACAAGGGAGGGGCGATTGGTTCCAGAAATCGTGTGCACGCTGTGAAAAATGCCAAAACCTCGTGGTCATACATTATAAGGCTTGCTCAAGTGCATATAAAATGTTCAAAATAAAATAATGTACCCTACAAACTTATTTTTGAAAGTTATATCCATGCATGTAGACTACAATTCAAAAGTTTGGACACACCGTCTCCTGTATTTGTATTATTTTCAGCATTGTATTATTTTTAGCAAACAACAAAGATGCATGGAATTATGTATTAAACAAACAAGTGTTTTGCAACCCAGAGCATGGTTATATTTTAGATAGTCCAAAGTAGTCACATTTACTGTAGCTCTGCACACACTTGACAATTTCTCATCAGATTCGTAAGGTCACTTGGAACAGCTGTCAAATCATGTCTGTGCCTTGGCAAAGAAATTTCTTGTTTTCATAATGTTCATCATTCATCTTATGCAGAATAAGGGTTGAGTCAATATTCATCATGCCACTAAAACTACGGTACAAATCCATATTATGCCGAGGACCAGTCAAGTAAAATTAAAAGACAATCCATCTTTACTTTAAGGAAATTAAGGTCAGTCAGTTTGAAAATTCTCAAGAACTTTGAATGTGTCCCCACTTGCTGTCACCAAAACCATCAAAGACTATCTGACATTGGTGCTTTATGAGGCTGGTAATTCTAATAAACCTTCCCTCTGCTACAGAGGTAGCTCATGGTGTTTATTTCCTGGGACAATCCTCATAAGAGCCACTTTCATTATAGTGTTTGATGGGCATAGGTTTGTTTAAACATTAGGGGTAAATGTGTAGTTGGGCATCTGTGGATACTCAGAAAATTGATAAAAAATAAATACAATGAAAATACTTAACTGAATGTTTCGGATTTGTACAGTAGCTGTAGTGGCACCCACCCTTAAGCTGAGGACATACTACACAACTTTCACAGTCATTACAGATTTCAGATTAAGACTTGGGGTACACACTAACTGATTGGTTTTAACAGATGTTTTTAATGGTTACTGCAAGACTGGGATCATATATTTAGTGACTGGGCCTGATGAAGAATCACAGATTGTCAAAATTTGTCAAACCAACTGAAGCCAACTGAAACCATCAAACCCTTGTATTAATTCCCGTAAGAGCAACCACATACACGAGAGCGACAGTTCAAAGAGTAAACAAACATGGACAACAAACAACTCATTATTTCTTTTGTTTGTGCAGCTATCTGTTCTGACAAATCCACAAAGAAACAATGGGTATGGTTGTTCGCTATCATTATTTTTGATAGTCCCACTGCTTCCTGTTGTCTTCTTCTCCTAATGCTATTTCCTGTGTACCATCTATTCCTTGTCATTGGCTGTTGGTAACACGTTTGCAGTTGGGTCAGTAATCAGTACATACCACACAATTTCATCCAGAGTTCGCTCAAAAGATCCAATCACATTTGATTTAATGTGACTGAGGTGTGGTCCAGTCTGTTCCTCTCACAGCTGTGCTGATTGTGACTGACAAATTAACAACAGACAAGACAAACCTGTGATTTAATCATTGCGGGTGACTAAATCTGATGAGAGAATGCAAAGCTGTCATTAAAGCTTGTTTGCTTGCTACATACTTCCATACATGTTCTTTCATGGTTTGGGCATCTTCAGTGTTAATGAACAATGTTGAAAACAATAAAAAATGTAAATAAATAAGAAAAAACCTCCTTGAATCACCATCTTATGTGTGAATGAGAAGGTGCATCCTAACTTCTGACTGATGGTGTACATATTTCTCTCCATTTATGATACAAACATTTGCACAGTTTTCTTTACATGAGACATTTGCTTGCTCTTAAGGTCGTCTTCTGCTCCAGCATAGCTGCAACAGTGCACAACACTACAAAATGCAGTCATTGAGTTCCCAGCAGAACAGACTCCAACAGACTGAATACTGAATTTTTAAGGCAACATCTGTATGAATGTTAAGTAATACCATGAAGCTGAATGTGATGAAAGAATGAGAACACGTTTGTTTATACTTGCAATAATCAGTGCTAAAGCATTCAATAAAGGCACATGTGCACATTTTAGCAACACATTATGTGCCGCACAAACACAAAAGTGCACACACTGGCCACACATACACACTCATACAATTTACTAGCTGGAGCAGTAGCAGAAGGCTGATTACCATTGTCACAGGAGTGCAGAGTCAACATTTCCACTGTTGGTGCAGCTCTGTCGGGTAATGTAGACTCTGGTTCACTCTTACTGTACCTGCCACCAGGACTCAAATTAAAATAGATCTGAAGAAATACTACCACATGTTTAACAAGACAAAATCACAAAACATGGTATATGATTGTTTCCCTTAACACTGCCAAAGTCTTTCTTTTCAGACACAATTGCCATTAGATTCTCCAACGTGAATAGTGTGCAGTTTCTCATGTCCTGATATGACATATGAAGGTGTTAAAGCTAAAGACAGCAGGAGAAATTACACACATTATCTCTTGAGTTTAAACATATACCCTGTCCATAACTGTGTCTCAAAAGAGACCAGACGTTTTGACTCAAAAACTGTACCTACTATACAATATCCAAAATCCTTTTTTTAAATTTCTTTGCTTTGTAATTTTAAAATTGCACATTAACACTAAAGGCATCCAAACTGCAAAAGAGCACATATAGAATTATGTAGTATACAAAAAAAAAGTGTTTAGCAAATTTTCCATACCTATTTGTATGGGGGCCCACTTTTCAAAATCATAAACATAGCAAGTCAAGTCAATAATATTTTCTTCACAATTTTTTAATATTGTCTTGCACCACAATGTAAAAATATATCCAGTTTGTTAAGTTAATTAAAGCTATGTTTCATGGACATGTCTTTCATAGATCGGTTTGGAAAAATAAATGAGCTTTAGATTTAATGGTAGAAGTTCAATTTATCAGAACAGTAATGTCTAGTATAGCATGCATGCATGTTTGAATTATTAAATGCTGAAAGGCTTAGAACATTTTCTGGGATGACCTTCTCATATTCAATTTGCTTTTCAAACATATTCGAGTTATTAGTATCATAAAATCAAATAGTTGAAGTGCCAGTTTCACATTTGCATTCTCAAAAAAGAATGAATTTGCCACTGATATTAGCAAAAATAACCATAACCTGGCATGTTTTTTTTTTTTACTATGTCACATGCAGCTGTTCAGGTCTCTGAGGGTCAAACTGTCATTCATTTGCTGACCCATGTAGTTTCTCATCTGCAGGTTCTGACCCAGTCTTTGGGAGTGAATGCTCTACCATATGCCCTAAAGAAAATTACAGACATGCTCCAAATGAACATCTCAATATCAGCACAGTCAATTTCTTAATGACCTCGAAGATCAAATCAAATCTTTTTTTACTTATAGAGCAATTTTCATACATCAAAGTAGTGCAAAGCGTTGTACATATTAAAAACATACACATTAAAAACAAAAAAAAACACATATTAAAAACATTAGGAACACACACATGCATATGTTTGTAGACACACAGAAAACTTGAAATTAAGCACAAGAATCATTTGAAGGCTGTGGTAACTTTGCAGCTGATTACTTGGCAAAGTTAAAAATAATTGTGGACATGCCAGTTTTTTTTTTTTGTAAATCTTTGCAATAAAACACCAAAAATTGCTGTAGTCACTGAAGTGTCTTTTTGCAGTACTTCTGTACAACCTATTGTAATTTCTGTATATTACTTTAATATAAATTATTCCCCTTCTCACACAAGCAGTTCAAGAAATTGTAAAACTGGTATGGGCAGGAATAATTTTGGGGTAAACTTTACATTATATGGTATATAAAACCATGTTCTGAAACCAGCCAGTGGGGATTGAACAAGCTGAGGCAACGTGAAATGGGCCAGTTCACACAGCGGCTACTTCTCACTGTAATGTTCTCCAGCAACTTTATCATATTGTGAATCTTTGGCTCTAAAATGGATTCAAGGATGTAATGTTATGGGGTAAACATAACTGCACTTAACAACCAAACAGCATGCTGAAAACAACACATTGGTTTAGTAGATACAGCATAGACAGATATTCAGTATATTCATCGGAAACAGCCCATTTAATAATTGTCCTTGTTACAGCCCTTAACAGATGCAGGCACTCTTTGACATCGAGATGTAGTTGTGGTGTTTACATGCCTGTCTGATTAAATTTACATGACCTTGCCCTGTACACAGTAATTGCCACAGTGATTAATGGATTCCACAAAAATACATATATAGTCTGAGGATGGATGACTTGAATCCTATCAATCACTCTTGAAAGGTGCGTGAAGGAGGAGGAGGCAGAAGATTGGCAGACAGTTAACCATGAAATTCACTTTCACTGACGTTTGGAGAGTTGCAATTTTACAGAGGGATTGAGCTTAATCCTTTACGCTCACATGTCACACAGAGTATGTATGAGTGTGTACACTGCCAGTCAAATGTTTGGACACACCTTTGCCTTCAGGGTTTTTTCTTTATTTTTATTATTTTCAATGTTACACATTAATACGGAAGATATGCAAACTGTGAAAGAACACGTGGAATTATGTAGTAAACAAAAACAACCCAGAGCATATTCATATTTTAGATTGTCTGAAGAAACGACGTTCTCGTTGATGACAGCTTTGAATACTCACAGCATTCTCTCATCACAGGCATAAGGTGAGTTCATTTGTGTCATTTCTTGCCTTCTTCATGTGCTTCAGGCCATCAGATTTCTTGTGCAGAGAATGGGTGGGTACAGAATCAACAGTCAGTTAAGTAAAAAGAGAAAAAAGTTCATCCATCCATCCATCCATCATCTTCCGCTTATCCTGGTCAGTGTCGCAAGGGCAGCAGCCTACGCACAGAAGCCCAGACTTCCCTCTCCCCAGTCCCCTCCTCCAGCTCCTGTGGGGGCCCCCAAGGATTCCGAGGCCAGTTGATAGACATAGTCCCTCCGACAAGTCCTGGGTCTGCCCCAGGCCTCCTCCCAGTTGAGTTGTCAGGAGCTAGTTTTGGCAACCGAGGATTAGACCATCCAGGCCCTTGCCTTTGATTGCCACCCAAACCACACAGCACTGGACACTTATGACCATTCCTGCAGGTGGTGGGCCCATGGGACGACATAGTCATAAGGGTCTTCTGATTCACTCTTAGTCTGACATGTCACCTAGGACCACTTTGCCTTGGGAGACCCTGCCACAGGCTAATTGCCCCTGACAACATAGCTTGTAGGATCACTCAGGCACGCAAACCCCTCTATCATGATAAGGTGGAGATTCGAGGAGGGGAACAGTTCATCCGTACTTTAAGAAATGAAAGTAAGTCAGTTGGAAAAATCTCAACAACTTTGAATGTATCCCCAGGTTCAGTCACCAAAGCCATCGAACACTATCTGAGGTGTTGTAACTTGGTAGTTTCTGAGTCTGGTAATTCTGCTAAACCTACCCTGTGCAGTAGGAGTAGCTCTTTGTCTTCATTTCCTGGCATGGTCCTCATGGGAGCCAGTTTCATCACAGCATTTGATGATTTGGTGACTGCACTTGCACTAAAAACTTCTTGAGATTTTTCCAACTGGCTGATCTTCATTTCTGAAGCTAATGATGGTCTTTTCTCTTCAGTGTTTCTTGCTATAATATGGATTTGTACAGTAGTTGTAGTAGCACTAATAGGACTATTGACTTTATACCCACTGTTCCTCTGCACAAGACAACTAATGGTCTAAATCACATTAAGAAGGTTAGGAATGGCACACATGATCTCACCTGTGATTTGAAAAAAATAAAATTTGCGTGACTTTGTCATGCATCTGATCACAGAACGCAAAGCAGTCATCAAACCCAAATGTGGCTCCAATCTAAAATATAAAACATGTGCTACAAAATCCCAGACATGTTCTTTCATAGTGTGAATGTCTTCAGTATAAGTAAGTAGTAATGACAGGGTGTGGGGAGATTTGTCAGCACCTCCATAATGCCTGTTTAACATATAAATATATAAATGTAATGTAATCAGAAGCATTCATAAAATGACCATTGGGGAGCACAAATATAAGTATTTATTATGGGTGCACAGGCAGGATCAAGTTTGAGCTATAATGTGCTGTTTTACATTTACAAATGACCAATGCTGTGCTTAGTGAGGTGAAAAAGCACTCAAAGAACATTAGACCTCTTTACTATTTTGCTTGGCAAATAGAAACATACTGTAGTGCTCACACTACTAATGAGGAAAATGTCTCCTCGGCTTGTGGCGAAGCTCAAGGCAGAGGAAACGCACCACTCAGTGCAGTGATAACAAGCTTTACAAAAGATTGTATCTGTATTCCTCTTATTCCTTTAATCCCAATTAGGATCTGTTTCCTGTTGCATATTAATGACTTTTGACAACTACTGCCTAGATCTCTGGATTGCCAAGATCTTTGGCCATTTGCTGGTGCAGTATATGAGCACATTAAGAAAACTACATGGTTAATCAGTGGATGTCTACGATGAAGTCCGCTCCATCATCCTGACGGGCAGCCGGAAACAGAGAGACTGGTCAGTGGCAACCTACAAATAAACAGGAAATGTAACAGGCAGCAAGAATCAGCACAAACTTCCATGAGAGGAGTACATAAAGTCACTTGTGGGTTTGAGAGCGGCAGCCAGATGAAGAAGAGAAAGGAGAGAGATGATGTTAACATCACTGCTCTCTCACCCAATTCTGGATTCCCTGCAGCATGAATTAACAATTTATATTCAGAGCAGAATGTGAGTCGCTCTGGCTTTGCTGAGGGCTCAGTGAACTCTCATAAACTTGGCAAGCTCTGTAGGCTTCTACACTGGCATTTGTAATTAGCAATCTACATACAGCCTGTGGGAGACAGACTATGTATTTTATTATTATTATCAAGACAATAGAATCTATCACCCTTAGTGCCTACTAACTAAATCGTATTTTTTCCATTGGAAAAAAAAATGTTGCCATCAAGAAATAGTGTGTACAGTATATGAAAAAGAACTGCCAGTCACTAATAGTGCAGCAGCCTCACCTCTGTCAAACTACACACTGCATTTGCTCATAAATCTTTGTGAAGCTTTTATAATGGCATTCAAATTAACATGAACTTCTTCACCTACAGCCCAAAAGTAATTCACTAATGACTCACATTATAATGCACATCAAACCGTACTACCTCAAATTACGGTGCAGGCCATAAGCATGTTTATAGAACAAATCAGCCCTGCAGTTGATTTATACATTGTTTTTCTTCAAGATGGAGAAAATCATATTTTCCAGGTAAATCGCTTGAAAAACAATTAGTAATAGTGTTATGCATGCTTTACCTTGGCTTGAATACGTGACCAAATATAGATACAGTGGTACCTTGATGTACGAACGCTTCCCCCTACGAAATATTCGCTGTCATGCAACATGCTAACAATAATACAGGAGCCTCAGACATCAGTAAAGAAAAGCCTACAAAACGCATGCAGCCCACGAGATGCGTGAGCTGAGACACACAGCATCAGCCGTGTCATAAGTCAAGGTAAGAAGACATTCTAAATCATTTTTATAACTAATTTAAATATGCGCGTACGAGTGTGTAATATACTGTATACTTTATATGGGAGTTGTTGTAGGTCCCTGAATGGATTAATATTATATTTGCATATATTCCTATGGGGAACACCCGTCCCCCTGTAAGTAATTATCGATGTATGAACGTCAGGCCGGAACGGGTTAATTTCGTGTAGTGAGGTACCACTGTATTGCCTTTTAGATCTTACACAGAGACTTAATTTAATTAATTTTCCAGTGTGCTATTCCTTTTGAACGATGCATTAGTGCCAATGCTACTATTCCATCGTGGGGATACATTCATATTACCCGACAAAAGTTTGGACACACTTTGTCCTTCAGTGTTATTTCTTTATTCTTAGTCTCATTTTCAACACTGTAAATTAATACAAGAAGACAATCAAGTCAATAGCCCTATTAGTGCTACTACAACTACTGTACAAATCCATATTATGGTAATAATCAATTTAGTAAAGAGAAAAAAGTCCATCATGACTTTAGCCAGTCAATCCAAAAAAAATCTCAAGAACTTTGAAAGTGTCCCCAAGTGCAGCCGCTGAAACCACCAAACATTATGATGAAACTGATTGTCGTGAAGACAAGAGCTCCCTCTGCTGCAGAGGACAGGTTTATTGGAACCAAAGACAGTGTTGAAAATGATTTTGAGAAAGAAAAAACAGTGAAGGAAGAGGTGTGCCCAAACCTTTGACTAGCAGTGTACTAATACGACTGAGGTTGAGTTTGCAGCGGCTTTGTTCTGCTGAGCACTCTGCATAGTGCAGTAGGTGCAGAGGTGATAAAAGGCTGTTCACCCTGACAGCATCTTTACAGGGAAGGATTCAATGACACGCTCAATAACGCAAACAATGTCGTTAGGAGCAAACAAGTCCTGCCTCTTCAATCATTGATGGGGAAGATAATTGTTGCCTAATTTGCATAAGAAATGTTGGCAAACCAATTGGGGACTTGAGCAAATAAGCATGTGCGTTATACAACTGATGCGTAATTAAAGGTGAAGACTTACTGATTATGAACCGATGACCTTCGTAAATGTCAATCAAAATGCTATCTTCTGATCAAAGGGCAGGGGGAAAAGAGGCGCGAGAACCAGAGTACTTACAAAACAGCAGAATCTGTTACATCCCTGTTGTTAGTATTTTACACTATTCCTATTATTATTCACATTATCATTACTGAGCAAGTAAATATGTCAGGGTCTCTTCAGGGTCTAGTGACTTTTAATAATGGAGTAGACATTCATAGCAGGTCAGAATAATAACCTTTGGAATGCATATTTTTGTGTGTTGCCACAACGTAATGCGGTTGCAATCTATTATCGCCCATTAGGGCTTGTGGTTTGAGGTTGTACACAGGTTTGAACAAATTACCCATAAAAAAAAAAGACAACCCCCAAGGTTTTAACTCTGCTCAATTTCATGAACTTACCTTAATTGATTCAGGGCTGCCTCTCTCCAGCTGGCGTCAATCCATCACCAGTGCTGCCTGTGTGGAATGTAATACAGCCACCAGTTAGGCGGACTGCATACCTGCTTTTGCTTGCTCTGCTCTGCTCCCCTCCCCATGTCACTCCCTGTTTGAAAGACAGATTATATTGGCCTCCTCTCAACACACAAACCCCACAGCCCTCAGCCGTATCATAACAAGCTGTAAATGAACTCAAATGTAGCCGTCAACTGAAGAGTAAACTGGCAACGGACAAGTTCCCTTTCTCTTTTTTCTCTCCCCCCCAATATTTCTTCAGCTGTACTTATGGGAGAGTAGTTGGATTTACTGTTTTAATAATACTACAATAACTCTTCCGTCTTTATGTCCACAAGCCACATTTTTATGGAAACATGAATTATTCCACCAAATATTGTGCTGGTAAGACTAGAGTTATGGCGACATCAACTTGCATCACCATAGATACAGTATATCAGAGTGATGAATAATAGCCATACCACGACTTGCTAGATGGCACTGGCAGCTGGAAAAACTGTCACTGGGGCACATAGAACAGAAGAGACAAACGGATCTTTTTTTTAATACAGGTACATATGGATATAAAAAGTTTACACACCCCTGTTTAAATGCCAGGTTTTTGTGATGTAAAAAATTGACACCAAGATAAATAATTTCATAAATTTTTCCACCTTTACTGTGACCTATAACCTGTACAATACAATTTAAAAACAATCTGAAACCTTTAAAGGTAAACATTAAAAAATAAAAAACTTAAAATAACCTGGTTGCATAAATATGCACACCCTTAAACTAATACTTTGTTGCAGCACCTT
>JAQQAE010019399.1:0-10942 GCA_029823295.1 Pseudamia nigra | reverse complement strand
TGCTTAAATTCTGACTGAGTGGGTCTTTATGCACGTATTCTTACATTTTTCATATAGTTATCAGTTGAACTGACATTAAAAAATGATCAGTTAATTGTATTATGCAAATGTGACAAAGAAGAGCAACAAGACTGGACCAAATATACCGCTGTTTAAAAAAAATTTTTTTTTTATTTATTTATTTGAGCATCAACACATCAAGCATAGAGTGAAAACGACAGAATATACAACCATTTACAAAAAAATCAATAGCAATCAGTGATTACGTCGACATTTTTCAGTGCACTCCTATTACCACTTTACATCTCTGTAAAACACGGTAGCACTATAAAATAAACTAAATAAAATAACACCGAATGCTTGCTAGTTTGTATATGATGCAGCATTCACCAACCAGCGCTCACTTCCATATAAAAAATATGATTTCCACAGTTGCAACAACTTTAGATATAACAAGAGCAGCTTGTGATCCATCACCAGACAACAGAGGCTCAGCACATTTTTCATTTCTGAAACCTAAATTGTGTTCCCATAGCAAATATACAATAGCAGTACACAACCACAAATCACCAAACATTCAGACAAAATAGAAAATACCAATTAAAAATATAGCTGTTATTGTATATATGTTAGTAACTGACAAGGCTACCTTCACACTGAGGCACCTGAGTGACGGGAATATCTAGTTGTTTTGCTACCTGTATTTAAGAAACATAATTTTTGAAGGTTTCAACCATTTCTGTGTACTTAATGACAAAGTGGTGATATACACTCTGACTAAATCTAAATCTCTTCTCAATGCTCCTTGGCATCCTCAACAAAATTCTGTTTAAAAATTACTTTTGTTTTTGAATCATTTTAGCTCATTTTTAGTCCTTAATTGCCCTTGTGTGAATTATTTCTGTTTGTGTATCAGACCTGAAATGAGGAATAGAATAGTATTTTCTAATAAAGTGACACTAACTGGAAAACCATGAAATATGTGGTGTTCATACTCTCTACAATGAAATGCAAGTCAAAGTAAAAGCATACCATTATTTTTAAACCTTTCCATTCTTGTAAACCATCAAACTTCAACTCAACCATCATATCTTCATTACATTGTTCATAGTTTTACTTTTTGGTTATCTCTTGTGATTTTGACACTTTTTATCCTTATGTTTAATTCAACTACTGAAAATGTCCATTGATAATATAAAATATTAAAATATGCAAATTCTGAAAATGATTTTTCCTAAAAAAAATTAATGAATAAAAGCATACACATTGTAATAACTAAGCGGCAGAAGCTCAATCATTTCCTTGATAATACCACAGAAAATATAATTGCCACAGAGACAAACAATAAAGAAGTCTGGGAGGAAGTAATTTTACAGTCGCATGCTGATAACTAATTAGTGGCTGCTCTCGATAGAAAGGAGAAAGACAGACAGGGAGAATTAATATTTCTTTTTTTTTAGGTAAAAGGCCACTGATAGCCCGATGAGAGGACTTGAGTGAAAAGTAAGCGAGCCTGTTGTCCCTTCATAATCAGCCAAAGTTCATTTTTCCAGGAAATTAATCTCAATTTTCCTCTTTAAGAAGGCTCTTTATGGTGGCCCACTTTATATTCATAAGTCACCTCAGGGAAGAACAGCAACAAACAGCGAGTTACTGAGCAATTTCACATCATCAGCTGGAAGGTATGGGCCTTGCTTAAGGGCACAACAGCGCTAACTTAAACACATTATCAAAGTAGACTCTAAAAAACAGGTTAAATGAAAACATGACCTATTGGAAAACAGAAAATACAATTGAAAGCTTAGTCTTTACTGTTTATCTTCTTTGTTATTAACCTTGGTAAATAATAAATGTATATATTCATGACCCAACATAAATGCATGCATTAAAGAAAAAACAGCAGGGAATTTAAAGCTTTGAGGTTTCGATTGATATATGAGATGTTTTCCTCATAATTAATGCACAGTAGGGACTTTATGTTTGCTCGATTAGAATGTATATGACTATAGAGTGTGTATAGAGTGTGCTATAAACCAGTTGTGACAGCAGGACATTTTCCAGTGATCCATGCCATGACAGACTTCATCTAGAAAACTACTGGACTGTGAAACCGATGTGTCCTAACGTCTACCTGAAGCCAAAGCTGTTTAAGTCTTATATCTTAACATTTGAATTCTTCTGGCTCGTAATCTGGACTATAATTAGTCATGGCTTGTGATGTCACAGATTTCAAAAATACAAAATTGTTTGCTTCTCCAGCTCTCCATCTTCTTGTGTGGATGTATCTGGATTGGTAGCAGTCAAGTCCAGCTTTTATGTTTACGTCACAGAGTTTATGTTAATCTCAAAACACCAAAAAGATTGCTTTTTACAGCATGGAGCCTTTAAACTTTAATTTATTTATGCACAGGCAGAAATATGCTATTTTCAGGTGATCAATAGAGGAAACAGGTGATTTTAAGATGCAAAGAAACAGAAAACATTTTTAATATTACTTTTAGCCATTTAAACTGATGAAAATTGTGATTTTGAACAACAAAAATATAGTCTTTCAGTAAATATATTATACATGCTACCACATTTTATTATAAAGTACATTTAAGTGGAGGGACTGGATTAAATGAGGAATGGCTATTAAAAAACTAGACTGTAGTACTATTTTACAATTGTTGAAGTTACAATTTTAACATAAATATTTTTCAATGTCTTTCTCCTTTAATCTCCTCCTCTTCTGCATCAACACACCGCTGCAGGTCTTCCACTGATCAAAACAGCGCAGTCGTTTTTCTTCAGACAGTCGTCTCAGAACCTCTGTTACTCTCTTCTTGACGTCTATAGACTCAAAACATGTTCCTTTGACACAGATTTGATCTTAAAAGTCAGGAAAAAGTCACATGTTGCTCGATCAGGTGAAGCGGGAGGGTGATCGTTTTTGGGTCATAAAATGCTTTACTGACAGCGCAGTGTGAGCTGGCTTGTCTTGGTGAAGAATAAAACTATTTTTACACTATTTTCCGTGGTCTTTTTCTTCAGACTTTGGAAAAAAAAAATTCAGTTTGTCGAATGTTTCCAGTAGTTTCCGAGGCGCGTGGGCATCCAGTCCAGTTAATTCGCCATTCAACGTTTAAGCTAATCATTTTCTGACGTTTTAACAAAAACATGCACTTCAATCAGTAGCTACCAGTGGATTAAAGACGTCACTTATTGGAAACGTACAGCAGTTGTGTGTGAATACTCAACCTTTAATAATGACATTCAGTGTGATTGTGACCTACATGGTTTTATCCTCATAATTGCAGTCTCATTATTTAGTAGCCATACCTCCAAGGTCAAATTATGTTTTTCTATGGACGTCAAGCTCAACTCAAACTCAAAGTGCACACTAAATATGTTTTTTTCCCAAAGGGGAGTCTGGTACAAACCTAAATTAGAAATAGCTGAACAGTATAGAAAAATGCGGAAATGTGAAAATAATGCAGCAAAAATAAAATGTGTTATTTTCTTTAACGTTGTCTGGTTATCTTCATTTATTCTGCATTACTTTTTATTTAGCATTTAAAAAATTTTTTGTTCATCAGTGTTGTGTTTTTAAAGTTATTTCATGTCATAATCTGATGATAAGCAGGGGCACTTGATGCCTCTATATCTCTGGTTACATAATGTCTTACTGAAGCAGCACGGCAGGTATTGACTACAGTATTTTGGCTTTGCCTTTGCACAGTTGGAGGTAATAGTAATGCAGTGTTCATCTTTATACAGAATCTAGGTGAAGCAGATCTGCTCCCATTAATAGATGGTCAAAAGTTTGTTTTTCTAACAGTTGTCTCCATTTTCCAGTACTTATTAATAAAATGTTACTTATTTTTTCTGCTGTGTTTGGTGGATTTGTGATTTGCCATAAGCAGGTAGAGCTCCTTTGTCCAGTTATTTTGAAGGGACAGTTTCTCAGTCTCTTGTCAAGGTGAGTGTACAGGATGGCCCAAAGTCCCATTTTAATTGACAGGGATGCAGATTAGTCAGAGCACTCTCCAGGGACGGTGCAGGCATTGACATCCAGCAGAGCAAATGACACACAATATACAGTACTCTGCTGACCCTAAACAAGAGGAGAGTGCATGCATTCCCCTGAGGGACAAGCACTGTGCCTTGTTCCCTGTGTGGGATGACAGCATAATGAACATGGACACGCACAATCTGGCAAAACATGATGCTTAAAGTGACCACAGGCTCACATGTATTTCAGACAGACAGCAGACTGCAACGAGTTGCTGCACAGGAGAATGAGGAGCTGTTTGGATAGACTTAAATACAGGCATGATCGTCTTTCATTTTCTTATAGTAAAAACTTTCTGAAATAAACATGTAAAATACAGATAGTTACATTTAAATTACAGTACTGCTACATTTGAACTCTAATACTTCGCTCAGTTCTCTTGCTGTGTTCATACTATGAACAATCACATCACAGTCATAGTCACAATAGCCTATGCAATTATATAAACACAAAAGGATCAGGCAATCACTATTTAAATATCCAGATTTAGAAGGTTTTAGGGTAATCTAACTACCCACAGTGGAAAAACAACACAACTCCTGTTGCATGCTGATAATCCTATGTAGAACATGCCAAAAAAAAAAAAAAACTCACAAATCATGTGAAACTAGAAGGAACTCAGTGATTTATTTATGTCAAAAAGTGTAATAATTTTCGATAATGGTGGAACAGATCTGGATTTCCTGGATCAGCCATAGGTCAAAACATGTAACCTATACTGGTTGGGCAATCCTGAAATCTTCTATATGACATTTGGAATCATGAGTTATTAAGAAAAATCAGATTTTCTATTTCATGATGAACCTGAATTATCAAGAATTCATCAGGACATACTGTAACTTTTTATCTTTTACAGTTAAACATCTGATGGAAGCATCTCCATGACCTCAGCTCCACATGTTCCTACCTCTCTTCATGACTGTACTGTGCCTCCATAAATACTGCCACCCTACACATATATATTTTCATCTTACAAATCCGCATTTGTATGCGTCAGTTGATAGTCTGTCATGAGTTGTCAATGCCTGGGTATTTTCTTTTTGATTACCCTATTATTATTTATAATATCAGCTAAAAAAAATGCCAAAAAATGGCCCTGTCTTGCATTGGAGCATTTCCAAGATTTAATTTAATGCAACAACTCACGACGTACTACCAATGGACATGTTTTAATCTGGATCTGCATCATGACCTGGATCTGTGAATTCAGGGGAGGTAATTACGCAGCCCTTCTTTATACTTAATGTCCGGACTATGTGGTGTTTTAATTTCCCTTTGGAAACACTGCTGAAAGTGTTTTTGTCTTGGGTTGTGCTAGAATGTGGACAGACAAAAAGGCAAACTCCTGAATGGATGATGCAGATACCTGATTCAGTCGTATTCGTCACTATATACCCGCAGTGATTTGCTTTGCCCAGCACACATGACCCTTCCCAAAAGAAAAGAAGAACCTGCCCTTGGCAAGCAGCTCTGATCGAGTTTAGATACTGAATTACAGGTGGTTCAGACCCTGTTGTCTCCACAGTGGCTGTTGTGTAAATACAGTACACTGTGTTTTTATCATTATACTGTGGACTACATTTACAGCAGTTTGGCTGTGATTTCCAATACTTTTGGGCCATATGATGAATATTTTTATTTTAAGTGACTTTACGTGATTTAATTGCTTCCAGTAATATTCCAAATATTCCAATATTATTATTTAAACAGCATATCAGATATGGATTTTCTGAATTCGATCTTATTCAGAATGGAGGTGACAGACAATATTATTACAGTTCTAGAAAATTCTTTTGACACGTATTGAGCGCATTCATAATATATGATTAGTTATGATTGCTTTTTAACTTGTTTATGACATATGGCCTCTTTTCTGTTTACTGCCTTCTCTGCGTATTGTGCACAAACCAACAAAAGGACAAAGCTGGGGTAGTGTTGCATGTCCAAAGGCAAAGCACACATTTCTTTTCAGCAAAAGAAACTCAGCAACTTTCAAACACTAAGAAAGAATGACTTTGATTTCAAAAGCTTTGAAAGTTGAAACTCTGTTCACACAGACACCAGCCAGTGGTGGAAAAAAATCATATGGTCAAAGTAAAATAGCCCATGCTGCGCTTTCATGATTTGTGATATATGACATGTCATTGGGCATCATAAATTGGAGTATGCACAGCAGCATGCAAACACAAGTATTAGTGAAATATTATTTTTTACGTATTAATTATATATCTACGCAACATAGCATATGTTTTTAAGAAATGCAAAACGTTTTGAAGGCATAGAGCTAATCAATTCAGCTGCCATACAGTATGTATATCAATTTCAAACACACTGTTTTCACGGCCCTGTTACCTTGTTATATATTAAATCAGGCATCTTATTCAATCAAAAGTCCACACCTTTAACAATAAGTCAAGGTTTTCTGTGTTTTGTGAAAACTTTGTATTTTATGCTTCTTTTGACCAAATACTGGAGTTTCATAAACCTCATTCAGAAATATCCTCGTTGGTTTGAATTGGGGCACAGCTCCTGAGCTGTGTCTGCCTCTCTCCATGGTGCTGAAACATTTAAATCTAGTCTGTTCTCTCCGTAGCTCTTTTTTGGTGGGCGTTATGTCCCCTGCTTGCTAGGGGAAAGAGGAGGAACATAAATCCTGATGGAAAAGGGTTAAAGTAAAAACTGCAAACGTATTTGGTTAGTAAGTTCAAAAAACAGGGTTAAACAATACACAAATGCACAAATCAAAAGGAGAACAAAGGCCACAGTGGTGATGCTCAAACCAACAAAAGACATATAACAAAAGGAGAACTCACTAGAACTGAGTCTATGAAAAACTAAACTGCAAATTGCAACACAATGCTAAGCACTATTACAAATACAGCAGACTTGACAGACCGAGAGCCACATGGGCGAGTCGCACACATGAATTCACAGCCACCCTGAATAACACACCAGCCGTTCTTTATAAAGTCCAGGAGGTTCTGCTGGTAGCTGATTGGCCGGCAGACTGGCACACTGGTCCAATCAGGGCAGAGGGTGTGTGGCAGAGGCATGGCCGGTGGCAGGTGAAGGCACCAATCATATGGCAGGGTTAGCAGTGTCAAATTTACATAATCTCAAACACATAGGGACATAGAGAAGGCCCTAACAATGGATGTGTGGGAGGGTGGGAGCATCCATATGCATTAACATCGACACACACACTGTATAAAATAAAGAATTTATCATTAAAGTTGAACATTTAAATACTGTAATTTAGTTACCTTTAAAAATGGACTCAAAATAATATATTTGTACCATAGTTTCTAATGCATTTATTTTACAGAATACAGCATCATTTCATTTTTTATTGCCAGGATCTGTGCCTTCTACCCACCCACATACCATTAGACAAGTTTGCCTTCTCTCTTCAAACGTTTCTTCCTCTGTGCAAGTTTTTTCCCTGAGTCTCACACACATCAAAGCTGTCAGGTTACACACATAGAAGAACACAGAGAGAGAAAGAGAGAGAAAATATGAGAAGAAAGTGAGAAGGAGTACGACACAACGTGGAGCTCACCAGTTGGCCACATTCCTGTTTCCACATTCACTCGCACGCTGAAGAACAGCACACCGCCTCCTCATTCTGCACAATCCACTCCCCCGCTGTAACACACACGCTCACTCTTTGTCTTTAACAGGCAAATACAAACACTAACATTTAGCTGCAGCGTAGCCTCAAATGGTGCCTCAATGCTTGTAGTGACTAAAATGAAGTGTATCCGAAAGTCAGTATCTCCAACAAATCAACTTTTAATTTTTTTCAGAAATTAGCATATACAAGATATGACTATAGGGTATACAAGGCATGGCTATTAAAAAATTAGACTAGTGGTGTAATAAAATGTTACTGAACGTAAACATTTTTGTCTTTCTCCTTCAGTCTCCTCTCCTTCTGCATCAACACACCGATGCATTCAGGTCTTCCACTGATCAAAGCAGTGCAGTAGGTCTTCAGCCATTTGTCTCAGAACCTCTGTCAGTCTTTTTCAACTTCTGACACAGGCATGTTCCTTTGACTCTGATTTGATCTTAAGAAAGAGGACAAAGTCACTCAGTGCCAGATCAGGTGAATAGGGAGGGTGATCAAGAACTACAATTTGCTTTTCGGTCAGAAACTGTTTTCCTGAGAGAGCACAGTGTAAGCTGCTGCATTATTTTGATGAAGAATTAAATAATTTTTCCACTATTGTGGTCTCCTCCTTTGGACTTTTAAATGATTTCTTCAAGTTGTTGAAAGTTTTCAGACGTTTCTGATGTGCATGGGCATCCAGAACGTTCATCCTCTCTGCCTTCATTAAATCTTTTGTTCCATTCAAACACATATAACTTAGTTACCTTGATTTTCCGACACCTTTGCAAAAAAATGTGCATTTCAATAAGCAGCAATTTCAATAAGACGTCACTTATTCTAAACTTACAGCAGTTGTTAGTGAATATTCAACCTTTAATATATATAACTGTCACTGTGAACCATGTGGTTTTATCCCCATAAGCGCAGTCTCATTATTTAATAGCTGGTAGTTTGGTATCGTGCTGTGTGCTCTTAGTTCTACTTTAAAACATGAAAAGTAATCAAAAACTATCATTAACTTGACATGGATTAGGTAGCCATGGGGTGGTCTGAGAAAATGTGATATGTGCTGTATGTATGAAGAGAAATAAGACATTCACATTGATGATAGACCGGATCAGCAGAAGTGACACTCCACTATGCTGTGATTAGATATTTAGCTAGGAAACTGTGTATGTGGTAAAAAAGGTGTTGGGAACTTATTTCAAATTTTTTTTTTTTACATTAAAAGTCTGTACAAGTACATTAATATAAAGACATCATAACTGTCATTCCATAATCTTCTCAGAGCTGTTAAAGATTTTCATCAGCTGAGCAGACCTTTAATGATTTTCAACTCTTTTACTACATTGTTCATGAACAGGATGAAATTTACCAAAGCAATGTTGCGTTGGTGTTTGGTGTTCACTAACACCAATCTAACTACAGATTCACTGTCTTTACAACAGCTTGTGAAACCATATTTAAAAACATATCTCCCATCATAAACAACCATATGTTTTTAAGTAGCTCCCACAACCCAGAATCAAAGGGACAGGACTTAGTCATTTTATATCACTAACCACATTTAGTGTCATTAATTTAATCTGAGAATGTGATTCTGAATGCGACAGGTTCTGAATTCAGATCACACACGAGCCCCCACACGTAATAAATTGACTTATTTCTGAATTTATGGTTGTACTTACTTCTTTTTTCCTTTCATTTACAAACACAACATCTGCAGCTATTGTTCATTCTGTTTAATATCTTTGCCTAAATTAAACCTAAGCCCCTGTATTTTCATACCTAACACAATGCTTCACACCACTGATACCTCCTCTTCACAGAGGTGTATTAGTCCTTATTAAGTTGGAATTAAAAAGCTGACTTGTTTGTGAGGACAGCCCTTTTTGTTACTAGCTTGAACCGGTTAGGAGCAGCTATTTGTTGATGAAACAGTATTGAAAGCACACATACATAAAGGAATTTACTTTCCATTGAATGCAACATGTGCTTTTTTAACATTCTGGAGGGTGTTGATTTATGGCTTTGCTCTGGCTGTTTCCATGCTACTATTGTCTTACTAAAGAAGATATAGCACCCTGTTCAAAGCGAGATGCCACACTTGATATACTATCTGACAAACTGCAGCTAATAAAAGTACAAAGTTGCTCCAAATTTTGCATAAACATGCTTTAGAAGGCAAACGATAAACAAACATACACTCCTAATTGGATAGAAACATTTTAATCCTTCTAGTCTTTCAGATATTGCATCACATTTCTTCTTCTCCACTTCAGGAACCAGTACTCAAACAACCACAGGGACCATAAGAAGGGACTGTGTGATTCCTATACAATGTGCCTCCAGCTAGTCAGTGTTTTTAATTTCAGTTAGAATCATTAGAGACTTCAGCACCTACGGCTCTTTGACTAGTCAGCAGAAGCCACGGCTCATAAATACTGAAACATATGAACACAGAACATACAGTAGCTGCCTGAGCTGGTGCATTATTGCTGTCGTTGTGGTGTATTTTATTTATTAGGTTTTGACTTGCATATGAAGTATTGATTTGTACTAATTACACTGTGGTATATTTTATTGTCAAAGGTATTTTGCAGCAATTATTTATCTGCAACTTTGTACAAAATGTAAGAAACATTTTGATGAAATGTGCCGGGAAGGTCTGAAGTAGAACAAAGTGATTCGATTTGGCGGATGATCTGAATCACCCTGTGGATTCAGGATCTTTAAAATGTACTGTTAGCTTCTAGTTGGTGTCCTTCAATTACTCTCAATGACAAAATGGCTCCATCTAGTGTCTGTCAGAGAAACTTCAGCTTGAGCTACCATACTGAAGTTTTTTTTTTCTGCTTTAGTAATAATTTGCATTGCATGAAATGTTTTCTCAGCTTTGTTGTAGCTTGTTTTTGGTTCGAGGGCAGGGTTTTGCTAACAGACCAGGAACAACAGATGAAAATTTGCCCTGCTGGCGAATGCTGGCTTATGTTTAATTGCTCATTTGATAAAACAGCAATTACTGAACACTGACAAATACAGCCACAAATTGAATGAGAAATGAAAGCTGAAAGACTACTACGAAGATACAGTGGTGCTGGAAAGTTTGTGAATCCCTTAGACTAGAGGTCCCCAACCCCCGGTCCGTGGACCAGTACCGGTCCGTGGACCATTTGATACCGGTCCGCAAACAAAATTTTTCATGGTACAAATTATAGTTTTTTATTAGAGCTTCCGGATCTTATTTTGAAAAACGACTGTTTTCTTATTTTGAA
>JAQQAE010019398.1:0-10942 GCA_029823295.1 Pseudamia nigra | reverse complement strand
TGTTGTTCAGTGCGTCTGAATGATTCCCACACAATCAAACACAATCAAACACAATCAAACGTGGAGCTGTGCACAAACCCCGCAGGCTGTGAGCAGCGACAATGGGACGTGTGTTTGTCCTGAAAACGAGCAGCCGTCCTGAAGCTACTGTAGGTGGCACAGTAGCTTTACGTTTACAGACGGTGACGACGGTGAAGAGCAGGACACATGAGGACAAAAAACATGCATTTTAGTTTCCTACAGGTTAAATCATGAGCATCACAGACAAATTTAAGACATTCTGCTTTGACTTTTTACAAACTATATACTGTATGTACTGTACACTCACTGGCCACTTTATTAGGTACATGTGTTCAAGCACCTGTTAACACACATTTAGACAAATCAGGACATTTAGACGTGAAGTCGTCATGGAGACAAAAAAGTGAAGGTTCCGTTCGACTCTTTTTTGATTGTTTTTGTTTTTCTTTACTCATTTCTCTCTGTTGATTGTTGTTCGTGTTTGTCATGTTTTGGTCATTTCTGTTTTTTTCATTTTTTTCTTGTGGTCATTTTGTGTTTATGTCTCATCATTTGTTTTGATTATGGGTCATTTTGGATTATTTTGTCTTCTTTTTTGGATGTTTTTTATTGATTGTTGGTTATTTTTATATTTATTTTCAGTCATTTCTGTAGATCGTTGGTCATTTTTGGTCATTTTTTTGGTTTATTTTTAGTTGTTTCTGTTGATTGTTGGTCATATTTGATCATTTTTTTGGTTTATTTTTGGTCGTTTTGGTTGATTGTTGGGCATTTTTTGTTTTTTTTTGGTTGTTTTTGGTTGTTTCTGTTGATCATTGGTCATTTTTGGGGGTTTTTTTGGTTTATTTTCAGTAATTTCTGTTGATTGTTGGTCATTTTTCATAATTTTCAGTCTTATTTTTGTTTATTTTTGGTTGTTTTAGGTTGATTGTTGGTCATTTTTTGTCATTTTTTGGTCAATTTTTGGTAGTTTCAGTTGATAGTTGGTATTTTTTTTGGGTTTTTTTGGTCGTTTTCAGGTTTATTTTTGGTCATTTCCGTAGATTGTTGGTCATTTTTGGTTAGTTTTGGTCATTTTTTGGTTTATTTTTGGTCGTTTCTGTTGATTGTTGGTCATTTTTGATTGTTATTTGGTTTATTGTTGGTTGTTTCTTTTGATTGTTGGTCATTTTTGGTTACTTTTAGTTATTTTTTAGGTTTATTTTCAGTCATTTTTGTAGATTGTTGGTCATTTTTGGTTGTTTTTTGGTTTATTGTTGGTTGTTTCTGTAGATTGTTGGTCATTTTCGGTTACTTTTCTTTGTTATTTTGCTTATTTTGGTCATTTCTGGTCATAAATTACAGCTTTTAGCTTCCGCTGTATGTATACATATAAATGCTACGTGTTTCAGGACCACAGCTCTAGATGCTTTTTCACACAGATATGATTCATGAGTCCTGAAGCCAGCGCACGTAGATTATAAACACGAGCCGGACGAGTTGAGGATTTGAAATGTTTCATGGTTTTCATTTTCCACTTCGTCCCTGAAGTGTTCAGATGAGGTCGTCGCTTCCCGCTTTTAATTGTTCCCATTGTTTTCCTCGTCTCGGACACGATTCCAGTCATCGTGGCTGTGTTACCTGCACTTTCATTCATGACTGTGTGAATGAATGAAGCAAGCTCTCATTCATGTTTACAAAGGTTTTCAGAGCTGAGGGATCGTTCAGGGCGTCCACGCGTATCAGATGCTTGTTCACCTCATTCTGAGATCATTTCAGCACAATTTAAGGCCTCGGGTTTGATCAGTTAATCTTTAATATCTGCAAACTGATCTACACGTAACACGGTTTTTATTTTGCTGCGTTAAATGTGAAAGATAAGCTGCATAAAACGTAGCCCGGAAGTTACATAGTGTGCTGGTGTTCACGAGAATTCATCAAAATCAAGAAGAATTGAAACAAAAGAACCAAAGGATCAGGGAAATATGACGAAGAATGAACAAAGTCATTCAGAAAACAAACCAAAGTTCACAAAATGACCAAAAACTGAACAAACGGAGAATAAAATGATCAAAAATGTGAGTAAAAAATGACCAAGCACAATAAAATAATCAACACAATGAACAAAAATAGGAAAAGAAATCAGACAAATGAACAAACATGGATGTGTTTTTGTTTTGTTTTAAATTGATTGTTGTTGAGTTTTGTTTATTTTTGGTCTTTTTTTTGGGCATTTCTATTGATTTTTGGTCATTTTGGATTATCTTTTTTTCTTTTTTAAATTTTTGGGCTTTTCTGTTCTTTTCTTTGCATTTTTCATTTTTCATTCTCTTTGGCCATTTTTATTTGTGTTTGATCTTTGTTTTTGGTCATTTCTCTTGATTGTGGGTCATTTTGGTGAAATTTGGTACATTTTTGGACACGTTTGGTCATTTTTGTTTATTTTTGATTTATTTTTGGTTCATTTTGGTCATTTTTGGTCATTTTTGTTGCTCGTTAGAGATTTTTGTTGATTTTTTATTTATTTTTGGTTCATTTTGGTCATTTTTAATTATCTTTGGCCATTAAATGTTTGTGTTTGGCAATTTTGTTGGTCATTCCTGTTGATTGTTGATCATTTTTGGTCATTCTTGAATAAATTTTTTTGGTCATTTTCTGATGCTTACTGGTCTTTTTTGTTTTTTTTTTGGGTTACTGTCATTGATTGTTGGTGGTTTTTGTTTTCCTTTTTTAATTTTTGGTTATTTTTTTGTTCTTTTCTTTTCATTTTTGATTATCTTTGGCCATTTTTTGTGTTTGATCATTATTTTGGTCGTTTCTCTTCATTGTGTGTCATTTTTGGTTACATTTGGTAAATTTTTGGACACATTTGGTTATTTTGTTGTTTGCTGGTGAGTTTTGTTTATTTTTGGTAATTTTTGTCATTTCTATTGATTATTGGTAATATTTTATTATCTGTGGCCATTAAATGTTTGTGTTTGGTCATTTTTTTGGTCATTCCTGTTGATTGTTGGTCATTTTTTAATTAATTTTCGGTTATTTTTTGGTCATTTCAGTTGATTGTGGGTCATTTGTGGTTATATTTGTTAATTCTTTGGTCATTTTTTGATGCTTATTGGTTTTGTTTATTTTTGCTTTTTTTTGGGTCATTGTCATTGATTGTTAGTGATTTTTGTTGATGTCTGATTTATTTTTGTGTGTTGTTGGTTGTCTGTGTTCATTCTTTTGCTGATTGTTGGTCATTTTTCATCATTTTGGTCTTTTTGCTGGTCATTTGAGTCCTTTTGGTGATTCCGTGTTCTCCCGATGTCCCTGAACGCCTCCTGTCTCACATACACACTCAGACGTTCGGACAACGTTGAATTCTCCTGTACTGGGTCAATAACGTGGTCTTTAAAGATCACGGCACTACGTTTTATTCGCAGGGTGGCGTTACAGCAGAGTATTCGAGTAAAAGTTACTAAGTTACATGCCGGTATTGAGTGTCAGTTACGTCCTTTAAATATCTATAAGACATTCACTGTGCGACTGAAACTGATACATATTGTGAAAAGGATTTAATTCAGCTTCATCAAACCACAGACTGAGGGCTGTGATTTGCTGCTGGGTCCGTGTTAAAGGTCACATACCATCCACATCCATCTTTACTGGGTTTTGAGGTTCATATGATGTCATTGTTGTAAAGTAAAAGTGATGAACATATGAGCTCGCTCAGCGCGGTCAGTCCTGAGAAATGTGACGGGAAAAACGAGACATTTTAATTGAACGGACCGCAAGTAGAAGCAGAAGTATTCATAAACATAAGTAATTGAGTAAGAGCAAACAATTTAGTTCATTTTGTGGATTGTTTTTCTTATTTTTTTGTATATTTTATGAACTAATTTGTTCATTTCTGTAAAATTAGTTTTTTATTTTCAGTTCATTTTTTTTCTTTCTCTTTGTTTTTGTTCATTTTGTGGATTATTTTGCAAACTTTTGTATATGTCATGATTTAATATGTTCATTTTTGTTAAATTTGTGTGTTATTTTGGTTCATTTTTGTTCATGTTATTCATTATTTTGTCTATTTTTGATCATTTTCTGGATCATTTTACTTACTTTTATATGCTTTATTATTGAATTTGTTCATTTTTGTTACATTTGTGTATTATATTGGTTCATTTTTGTTCATTTGATTGATTTTGTTAATTTGTTGTTAAATTTATGGATTTTATTTGTTTATTTTTTATATTTTATGAACAAATGTGTTCATTTTTGTTTAATTTGTGAATTATGTTGGCTCATTTTTTCATGTTATGCATTAATGTGTCTGTTTTTGATCATTTTGTGGATTATTTTACTTAGATTTTATGATTTAATTTGTTCATTTTTGTTAAATTTGTGAGTTATTTTGGTTCATTTTTGTCATTTGGTTGACTTTTTTGTTGAGTTTGTTCATTTAGTTGATTGTTGTGAAATTTCTGGATTCTTTTGTTTATTTTTTTTATATTTTATGAACACATTTGTTAATTGTTGTTAAATTAGTGTATTATTTTGGTTAATTTTTGTTAATCTTGTGGATTCTTTTGCTTACTTTTGTATACTTTATTCTTTAATTTATTCATTTTTGTTAAATTTGTGGATTATTTGGTCAATTTCCTGTAATTTTGTGAATTATTTTGTTAATTTTTATAGGATAATTCTGTTCATTTTCATTCATTTGGAGTGTCGTCATCTTGGGAAATAATGACCACTTTGAAAAGCGAAGTGACTCGTGTTATTTAAATTTTTTTTTTTTAATGAATGGCCCCTGAAGGATAAACATGCCAGATTTGGTGCTTGTACTTGAGTCTTTAACAGTCGGTGCAGATTTCAACGCCAGCGTTAAGGAACGGGACCTTTAAAGAACACCGTCACCGTCCGGCTCTCGTCACAACCAAGTCAAGAAAGAAGAGCATCGATGCAGATATAAAGCACTTGTGTGTCTCTGCAACACATGAAAGACAGACAACGACGAGGAGGAGAAGTCTTTTCTTTCGCTGATGAAAACAAGAATCAGCGGGGCTAAAGGTAAAGAGGGCGTTCGTTTGGCGGCGGGCCACGTTCAAAAGACACACCTGTTGTTTGGCCCGTCGCAGTCTACCCATCCATCCCTGTCCGTCTGTCAGTCCGTCTCACCGCACAGACGCAACAAGCCGGGACTTCAAACGGGGAGGGGGGGGGCGCCACACCCACTAAAACACACACTCGTACAGTATCTAAGCACAGAAATCAAGCGGCAGAGCGCGTGAGCCTTCAGGTGAGGTCAGAACAAACACCCGAAGCATAAAGCATTAAAGGCCTGCAACGTACACAGTATCGACATAATACCTACAGGTATTCAACACCTGTACCTTTAAAAGACCACGGTGAAAAGTGAGCGGCGTGTAGACGGGGAATCAAAGTGTCTACGGCGGGAGTCTGCAGCCTTTACAAAGGCAACGACAACAAAGTGTCAACCATGTGATCCTGTTGTCGGGGTTAGTTTCCCCCTGGTAGGGTCTCCCAAGACAAACTCGTCCTAGGTGACAGGTCAGACTAAGGCTGATTCGGAAGAGCCTCATGACTATGTCTTCCTGTGGGTCCACCACCTGCAGGAAGGGTCGTAAGGTTCCTGAAGCCGGAGGCCTGGGTGGTCCAATCCCTGCTTGCCAAAACAAGCTCTAACTAGGAGGAGGCCCTGGGGCAGGGTACGCTGGATGGACTATGTCTCTCTGCCTGCCTTGGAATGCCTGGGGGGTCCCCAAGAGGAGCTGAAGGAGGTGACTGGAGAGAGGGAAGTCTGGGCTTCTCTGCTGAGGCTGCAGCACCTGAGACCCTGACCAGGATACGTGGAAGATGATGGATGGATGGAATCAATTAAAATCAACAAAATGAATAAGAGAAGCAAGACAATGAGGAAAAATTAAGAAAAATCTATCTGGGTGTCCAAACCTAGGTTGCCAAAACTCACTCCAACTAGGAGGAGGCCCTGGGGCGGACCCAGGACACACTGGTGGGACTATGCCTTTCAGCTGGCTGGGGAGAGGGATGTCTTGGCTCCTCTGGACTCCTGACCCCGCGACCCTGACCAGGATCAGCGGAAGATAATCAGAGCAATTGGAGCCTTTTCTGGTGAAAAGTGGGTGGATACAACACCTCACAGTGAAATCAGAGCATGTCTGGCAGAATTACAAAGAAGTGCTCTGAAAACTGAGAAAAGAAATTCAAATCAACACATATTTGTCATATTACAAGGTTTTTCGAGTGCTACAGCAAAACACTTAAATAAAAACATGCAGGCAAGCTGCACAGATTGAGCTTCTTTCTTCCATTAAAGGAAGTTTTTCCTCCCCTGTCGTCCTTGTCTTGCTCTCGGTGCTTCTGTTGGATTTACTCCTTATAGTCTTGAGGCCTCGGCCTTGAATTGTGAAGCGTCTAGACATAATCATCGATTATAATTTTCGCAGGAGAGGAGACTGAAGGAGAAACACACTGAGACACGCTGATGTTCAGTAAAACTGGATTAATCTTTCTAATAACCACGTTTCCAACCGTAGCTTCAAATGTCCGAGCGGCTTCAATCCTGTCAAACAAGCATCGTCTTTGATTTCACTGTGATGTCATTGTTACCTTTAGTGAAATCTGCTGCTTTCACGGCCTCTCACTAACGTGGCTGAAAACCATCCAGCAGCAGCGTTTGTTCCAGGTGTCCGTCCAGTCTCAACGACCAGGACGTGGAGCGTGCGCCCCTGCGGCGTCGCTCGCTGCGTTGTGGCGCGTTCGGTGTGAGCAGCACGACGTCACCCCATGTTTGATGGTGACGCAGTGTCATGTCCGTTACAGACCTTCCCAGCTGCTTGTACCACCCTGACTGCAGCCTGAACCAGCCCACGGCGCACTCGGACCGCCGGGGTCGGACCTCAGACAAACTCATCTCCACCAACAGCCTCTCATTTATGGTCCATTTCTTCCCTTTTGCAGGGAAAATGTGCTTGACCTGAGATGCTGACGGGACCTAATCTACGCAGTCACGTTAAACGGGACCAGTGTCACGAGCCGACAGACGACCAAGTGTGGGTTTTGTCTGAAGCCCCGGCCCACGTACCTGCACACGGAGCCAGTAGGGGGAGTGGGGGTGGGGGGGCGGAGGGGTTCGCGGGAACTTCTCTCCCCGGCGACTCCTCTTAGACCTGGGGTCAAAAATGATCTCAATCTGAAGAGACATTAGTGGACAGAAAGAAAAAATAAATATGTGTTTAAATATGTGATAAACATTTAAGCTGGCAACAATTCAAGTGTATTTGTTCCTAATTTTATTCAGTGTTGTTAATTTTGTTTATTTTTTGGCCATTTACTGCTTATTTTGATTTTTCTGTTGCTTTGTAGAACTTAACAGAACCTCTGGAATGTTCTGATCAACATGTTTTTGCTTTTTTACACTTGGTTCATTGTTTCCATCAGTAACTAATATAATTTGTTTCAAAATGTGTAAAGACTTATACTTTTACATTTAAATTGACTTTGAAGCAGTAAATACTAGAGAAGTCGTCAGTGACGTGGATCAAATGTTACATAAGATTTCATCACTTCTTCCTTGTTATATGAGTTATTGTGCGTTAATCGCGTTAATCACATTAACACGTTAATCACATTAAAAATGTAATCTAATTAAGCTTGCAAATGGTTTAATCAGGATTAAGACGTTAATTTTGGCAGCCCTAATGAATATATGAAAAAATGTTATTTATCATCTTAAAATATGTTCTTTATGTAACATTTTGACACATTTTATTGATTATTTTGTTCATTTCGTGCATCTTTCTCAGTCTTGGTGGCAGCGAGGCAACTACTGTGATCAAGTTTTTCCCGGGACACAGTTTTTAAATGTATTTTTTTAATCTCATGTACCCCCTGGAGTGTCTTCAAGTACCCCCAGGGGTACAAGTACCCCTGTTTGAGACCATCAGTTGTCTTGTGCAGAGGATGGGTGGATCCAGGTTAATTAGCCCTGTTAATGCTACTATGACGACTAAGGCAAGGAACGCTGATTAAAGTCAAGAAATGAAGATCGGACAATCTGAAAAATCTCAAGAATGTGTCTCCAATGAGCACCATGATGCAGGACCATCCCTGGTTCCACGTCCTCGATGGCATCGTGGAGCCAAAAACATGATGTAATGGCGGAGGAGCTACCAGAGCCTAGCATGCCAGGGGTCTCACAGGAAAATTAATACTAGCCACTCGCTTACTGATGCCTTAAAACTTCACCAAGCACCGCCAAACAAAGTCATATAACGGTTTTGTTAGTTCGTTAGTACAGAATAAACGGGAGATATTTGGTCTGACTTCACTGGTGAGTCAAGTTGCCATAGTGACATGTCAATTAAAGCCCAGGAAAGCAGTGATTTGTTGGATTATTTGCTGTAATATCTTAATAACAGAGTAAAACGGTAAAGATGGATCAGCTCACTTATTAAAGGGTCCAAATAGATCGTTTGAGAGTATGATGACTCATGACAAAAATGTATTTGTTTAGTATTTTCAGATAGAAGTCCAGTGTAACTCAACGGGAGTCCGTGAACGGTCCCCCAGTGGCCAACAGCGGTATTACAACTTGAAGGTACTTCTGCGCCGGCCTCACTCAACAGCCCCGGTCGTCGCCCACTGGTTACCCAGCATGCCAACGACGTGGCCACATCAAAAGTCAAGGTGAATGAAAATGTACTTGTGCGTGTCCGCAGGATCATTCGAGAACACTCAACAGCCACGCATGCTACACGAGTGGTCTCGGCGTAAAATAACCAAAATATTATGAAGTCAAGTTGAAGTCGCAGTTTGACTTGTCATGCACAATATATTTTTGATGATATCCCAGCAGTCAATGGGGCTACAGAACTGATCTTAGCCACAAAATAAGTGCGACAGAGCCCTAATGAAGGCATAAAATGACGTCAGATGTGGATCAAAGTTAGTCCTGTCTCTGTGTAAACATCCAGCCTCTGATGCTTTTCTCTGGTTGCGTTAGTTTATTGTGTCCAACTTAGTAGACGAGGAAAAACTTACAGAACATACATATTTATGAGCAGCACTGAAAACTGTTCCTAATGTTAATAACGGTCACGGATCATCGGTGACTGTCACTGGATGCGACTCCCTCCTTCATGTGAACGTTCAAAGACAGAACCCGTTTCCAACTATAAAGGACAAAGACTCAGATGTGGTCTGAAATGGAACAGGAAATTGTAAAGAAGGACCTTCCAAACCAATGTCATACATACACAAATACACATGGTAGACTGAAAACACACACACACACACACTGCACCACCCGGGTAGAGATGAGGAGGAAGGTCATGTTGCAGACATCAGAAACACGTTCTAATAGAGCAGGAGCAACCACATCACAGACACACACACACACACACACACACACACACACACACACACACACACACAGAGCCACAAAGCCGGTCTAACACAGGGGGATTAGCAGAGAACAATCTCAGTGACTAACTCGGTGCCGGTTCCTCATCAGTCCAGATCAACTGCAGATCAAATGCAGAACTATAGATCTACGTTAAGTCCCACAGCTGTAATTAAAGGTTTATTCACACATTTATCTAAAGCTTGGTTAAACACTAAATGAAAGGCCGAGTATTTCAAGGGACGATTGGATTTGCATTGTTTGAGTTACTGTACGGACTGTTGTGCATAGTGACGTATGTCGTTGTATGACATGCTCAGTCACACGCATCAGCTCCATGCATGTGTTCTTTGGATTTGCAGCAGTCAAGGCCAAAAATGTACTTCTTCTCCTGTTATTGAGCTTCATCTGTCAAAATGTATTCACTTTATACCAGAGTCCTACCGATGTTTGTGTCATCTTGAGGTGATTCCATCAAAGTGTTTTGTCTGTTCATGTACGCAGGTATGAAACTGTCATTTTGAGATGGTGGAGGTTAGACACAACTGTGCCTCCATCACTTCAGCAGCTCATTCACCACATACTGTATGGAAGCAGCAAAGCCTGCATTTTTTTGTTCATTTATTTTGTTGTTGTTTTTTTTTGTTGACTATTTTTGTTCATTTTTCATTCAGTTATTTTGCTGTTTTAGTCATTTTTGCATATTTTTGTCATGTTCTGCATTATTTATTCACTTTTACCTTAACCTTGCTCATGTTGATTAACCTTGTCCTTTTTGTTCATTTTCAGCATTTTTTTACTTTAATGTCCATCCATCATCTTCCTCTTATCCCGGTCAGGGCCTAAGCAGAGAAGCCCTCTTTCCTCTCTAAAGCCCCCTCCTCCAGCTCGTCTGGGGGGACCCCCAGGCTTTCCCAGGCCAGCCCATCAGCGTGCCCTGGATCTGCCCCAGGACCTCCTCCTAGTTGGAGCGAGTTTTGGTGACCGGGGTTGGACCACCCAGGGCCCCACCTTCAGCTGCCACCCAAACCACACAGCACCGGACCCTTAAGACCCTTCCTGCAGGTGGGGGGCCCACAGGAAGACATAGTCTTCTGAATCACTACGAGTCTGACCTGTCGCCTAGGACCAGTTTGTCTTGGGAGACCCTACCAGGGGAGAATTTCCCCCAACAACATAGCTCCCAGGATCACTCAGGTACACAAACCTCCCCACCAGGATAAGGTGGCGATTAAGAAGGGTTTATTTTATTGTTTATTTTGTAATTATGGTAATTTTATTTATTATTATTCAGTTTTGTTTTATTTTTTTGTTAACTATTTAATTCTTTTTCTTTCTTTTTGTTGATGTAGCACTCGACTCTCACAGCTAGAAGGTCCTGGGTTCAATCCCAAAGCCGGACAACGGGGCCTTTCTGTGTGGAGTTTACATGTTGAACGATCTGCCTTTAAGCATTAGACAGGCTCCCTCACTGTCCAATTTTAAAACTAGTCTAAAAACCCATTTCTACTCCTTGGC
>JAQQAE010019397.1:0-10943 GCA_029823295.1 Pseudamia nigra | reverse complement strand
TGTAAATTATTTATTTATATAAATGATTATTGTGTTAATTTCTTCTTTATAATGTTGATTGTTTGGTCAATTTCCTTATGTTGCTCCTTTTTCCTGATTATTTTGTTCATTTGAAGTCAAAGCACTCACTGCTATATTGCATTTTTGCTTTGCTTTTTGTGATTTTGTAATGAGGTCACCTCATTATGTAAGCTTGCCTTTGTAGGCTAGTGGAAAATGTGTGAAAGGGTTTTTGTGTAGTTTTCTGTTTTGGGGGGTGGGGGGGGGGTTGTTTAAAAAAAAAGAAAAAAAAGCTCAGTACCAGTGGAGGACTACTTCAACCACAGCCCAGTCGCCTGACAATCAAATGAAAAAGGGTGGCGGTGCAATATTTGTGCATATGCAAAAACCTGTTTCTCTTTCATTTGAATTGCCATTAAGTGCTAGATTAAGACAGAAGCTACTCTTCAACAAATACCATTTGAGTTTTATTCTCGCTATCTGATTTTGTACGAAACAGACAATTGGCTAATAAACACATTTCTAAAGATAATTGAATAATGGAAATAATGGGCAGAACAATCAATTCTGCTAAACCTTTTAGTAGCATAACATCAAAATAATTAATGCCTGAAGGTTGTTCTCAAAATCCACCAATTCTAACCTTTGCGAACTTAAACTTGAATGATTTATCTCTCACAATTTTGCAAGCTCATACGTAATATATATAAATTCACTTGTTTTTCGGATTTTATCACTTAAATATTAGCTTAAATTTTTAGTTAAATCCACAGGTTTATGAATTTCTCATTCTTCCCAAAAGAACAGTGTTGCTTTTTCCCAATAATTTATTAAGTGCATTCTACATCCACTTACTATCCACTTTATTTACTTTATTTTATTTTGGTGTTGTGCAATGTTTTACATTCTGTGCAGTTCTGTTACATAATTTTTTAATGTGTGATACACTTCTCTGTGAACCATTATTTGATTTATTCGCTTCTGCTGTGACTGCATTTCTTTGCACCAGGTTTCTTTAAGTTCTCCAGAAAATACCCTACTTCTTCCTAGTATGTATTTTTATTACCATATTTTTCACACTATACGGCGCACCAGATTATAAGACGCACCCTCAAAAAATGATCCATTTTTGGTTTTTTTTCCATACATAAGGCGCATTATGCAAAACAAAACATAGATAAGTCCAACTTTATTAAAAATGTAAAATATTATAAATTAAACATTTATTCAAGGCTTTCCGCAATAACAAAAAGTCGTACTAAAGCATTTTGACAGATTTTTGAGCACCGTGTACCACATACTGACTTCAAACCGATTTTACCATAAGCACAAACTAGGAAAAATCCATATATAAGGCACACTGGATTATAAGGCGCACCTTCGATTTTTGAGAAAATTAAAAGCTTTTAAGTGCGCCTTATAGTCTGAAAAATAATTTTTTTTTAACCAAATGTTGGGATTGTTGTCCTCTTCTCAAAGCAATTAGATCAGACCAGTGCTTCTCAATTATTTTCTGTTACAAACCCTAGGAAGAAGAGCCCCCTCCCCCTGTGACTATCAATAGTATCATTTGTCTATAAAATTGTTATAAGTACACTTCAGCATAACATTTTATCCTTATTAACATGAATGGAAAAAAACAAAGAAAGAAATATAGATCAACTTACTTGCAGCACTTCAGCATCCAGCATGACAAAGACCATATCTAATGCTGCAGGCAGTATCAGCTCCTCTGCTATGGTGTGGGTTTTTTTGCACGGAGCTATTTGGTACACCCCCTTATATGTTGCTAACTGTGCTTGCTGGTTTACTGAAGTAGCATCACAAAGTGGGATGATTGTTGGCAATATTCGGCACGTTTTCGCTGAAAAAACTCAAGCAGCTTATCAGTGTAACTGGGGTGTAATGTCTTTAAGTGACACCTTAATTTATTTGGCTTCATGCTGTCCACTGCCAACATTTTTAGATACAGTAAATACACCGGTCTTTCCTCTTTTCCCGCCGTAGTCACAGTGAAGTCAAGCGTGACATATGTTTCATCATATTTCCTCGTCTTAGCTTTCGGGAGACTTTCGTTCGTCTCATTATCTCCGTATCTCTCTGCCTTTCTTTTCATCATTGTTAAATATTTTTCCGTGCTGTCTCTTGAGGTTTCTTTACTGCACTTCATATCTGCTGCTCTGTGCTGTGTGTGCGCATGCTCAGTGCAATAAACCCCACACCATAGAGCTAATACTGCCTGCGCACACTCTGACAATGATAGCGCCACTGCCACCTACTGTAGTGGATGTGCAATTACACTTTATTCTAGTACGGCAAAAAAAGCATGCTCTCCAGAGTCACACGCGCCCCTCCGGCATCGCGGAGCACCCCGCTATTTGAGAAGCACTGGATTAGACTGATATTATTTTTGAGCACAATCAAGCTGCATTTATAAAAATAGCATGAATGTAAGGTGATACTGTAATATTGAACCATCAACTCTAAAACATACCTGTTACAGCTCAAGGCAAGAGAAAGTCAACAATACAACGGCAGTTAATATTCAAACATGGTCCTATATAAAAGTATGTGAATATGTGCCAGCAGAGGACATTACCAAAAAAACCTTTAAAACATTATAAGGCTTTAAAGGCATAGATAAGAGAGCATTATATTGCGTCCTAGCGATCATACAATATGTTTTGGATTAGTGTCCAAAATGATAATTTTGCCATAGTATAACCTTAAAAAAACTATGAAATTGCTTGAAATGTGTGTAAACTTCCCCACCTGTGCAAACTTAGCTGTGGCTCAGTAGGTGCAGCTGGTTGTTCATAAACTGGAAGGTAGTTGGTTTGATCCCCGGCCCTTGGTTTTGCTACCAAATCCTAAAAAATTGATCTACAAGTGTCTAAGCTGCATCAGAGAGCATAATATCAGTGTAAAATGTGAAAACAGAATGGCTGTGGCTCCCTAGGTAGAGTGGGCTGTTCATGAACCGGAAGGTAAGAGGTTTGATTCCTGGCTTCTCATGTCCAGTAAAATCCATGAAATACTTAATGAATTATTAACCAATGCTGCAATGCATTCTGGATTATTATATCTGGAATATTGCCCTTATTCAGATTAAACTTTGTGATCTGATATAATCTACTATGGTGTTATGTTTTTTCCCTCTTTTTTCAATAATACACTATGTTTACTAAACAGCAAATTATCATTGAATTTACATATTTCCAAAATCAACCAACTCTGTAAATTATGTGTAATAAAACTAAGAGAATGTCTCAAAATGCAGACTCTCAATCAATATCAGGTGGCAAATGACTATGCATTCAAAATCTGCTGTAATTTCCATTTCATCTACAAAAATATCAATCCGTTCATTTTTAGAATGATGACATAAATGAGACAAAAATCAAGCGCACATAACGTGATCCTCAAACAAAAGCATTGTCCCTGGCATCCTCTTTCTTTAGAATGTGTTTTTCTATTTTAAATAATTTTCTACATGTCATAGAGTTGAATGCTTTTCTTACAATGAGCTTTTGGCATCTTCCTTGTTGTCTTGCCTACTGAGTCTAAGGCAGTGCTCTGATGTCACATCACTGTAATTTGACAGCAACATCAAGTGTCTATAGAAGAGAAAAAATCCACACATTAGTGTAGATTCAATACTGTATGTCATGGGCCAAAAGATGCTCTTAAAATCTGAATAACATCAACATTACTTAAATACCCTATTCATGGTAAGATTATAGCAATAATTCACAATATTGAAATAGAGTATGCTGATATGAGGGTTAAGATAAGAGAAGATGCCATATTTGGAATAAGATAACACAAATGATTCAGAATATTCATACAAAATATGTAAAAATGAGGGTTAACATAAGAAAAAACACCATATTCAGAATAAAAAAATAGGAATAAGTCCGAATATTCAGACAGAACATGTTGTTTCCATGACCCATAACAAATTTAGAATAATATTAGAATATTTTCATGCATGTCCAGTAAATACAGTGATTCTAATCTTGCACTCCAAACCTGTTTGTTCTGACTGCAGTGGCTGTATTTCAGCTGGTGTGGTTAGACAGAATAATTAGTTTGGTTGGAACAGCACCTCTGGGGGCTAGATTAGCTCTTGGAGGGCAGTTTCTCTGGCAGCCCAGTGTTCTGATGAGAGCTGAGATATACTGTCATGCATCCAGCATGGAGAAGCGTTTGATGGTTTTAAAAGCCTTGAGCAAGTGACAATTACAGCCTGAATGGGAAACAGGGTCAAAGGGAATGAGATGCTCTGGACTCTGAAGCTCAAGGTCACTAGGGAGACACTGTTGTAAGGCTATGCATTGCAATGGTCAGTGATGGATGGCATCCAGAGAGAATCAGTAAGCTGACAAGGAACTCCTGCACCTTCTGAAAATGATAGTGAGCAATGGTGTACTATATACTATGGTAAAAAGAAAGGATTTACCCCCTTCCTGATTTATTAATTTTTTGTGTTTGTTACACTTAAATGTCTCAGATCATCAAATTTTGTAATATGTACAAAATAAACCAAGTAAATAAAAATGCTATTTTTTAAATGATTTTATTTATTAAGAGGAAATACTAGTCAAACCTATCTGGTCCTGTCTGAAAAAAAAGTATCTGCTTCCATTGTGTTAAATCTTCAACTAATTGTAATTAATCAGATTTTTTGCAAAGCCAGGCGTGCTAAATCCAGAAGTCACTTAAGTAGAACAAAGTGAAGTAGGGTAAAATATGTCAAATAGTCACACATTATGCTGCAATCTAAAAATATTCAAGAACAGATAAGAATCAAAGTCATAAACTGTCAGTCTGGGAGTTACAAAGCCATTTCTAGGGCTTTGTGACTCCAAAATTGCTCCAAAAGCATATTGAAAACTCATCCAGGAGGTCACAAAAAACCCAAAACAACATCTGAAGAATTGCAGGCCTCACCTGCCTCTGTTAAGGTCAGTGTTCATGATTCAGTAATAAGAAAGAGACTGGGCAAAAATGACATCCATGCAAAAGTTTCAATGTGAAACCCACTGCTGACCAAACAGAACACAAAGGCTTGGCCAAAAAGCATTTATTTTAAAGGTTTGGGCATTCTTGCCTTTATTGGATACTGTAGAGAGACAGGAAGGGTGGGAAGTGACATGCAGGCTAGATTTGAACCCAGACCACTGTGATCAAGCCTGGGCCATGTGGGTGTGCTCTACCAAGTGAGCCACTGAAAACAGTATAAGTATAAAAGTATAAAAAGTACATGTTTTGGAAGTTGTGCATCCTCTTGCATCCAGTATAAAACTATCACTACATCACACCAACAGTTACATACTGTATAGTGGTGGTAGTTTGATGGTCTGGAGCTGCTTTGCTGCTTCAGGACCTGGACAACCTGCCATAATTGATAGGACCAGCAATTTTGCCCTCTATCAGAAAATCATGAAAGAGAATGTCTGGACATCCGTTTGTGACCTAAAGCTCAAGCACACTTGTGTTAACCCGCAGGACAATGATCTGAAACACACCAGAATGTCTCTCTGGATAGCTAAAAAAAAATGAAATGAAGGTTTTGGAGCGGTCTGGACTTAAATCCAACTGAAATGCCGTGGCATGACCTTTAAGAGGCCATTCATGCTTGAAAACCTTCGAGTGTGGCTGAAGACAATTCTGCAAAGCGATGTGAAAGACCCATTGCCAGAAATCATATTTGTTTCATTCTTGTCCTCAAGGGTGTCACAACCAGTTACTTGGTTTAGGGGTAAATACTTTTTCACTTAGGTGAAGGTATGTTTGGATAGGGTTTTTCCCCTAATAAATTAAATTATCATTTAAAAACTGTATGTGTCATCTTTGTCTAATTTTAACATCTGTTTGATGATCTGAAACATGCAAACATGTGACAAACATGCAAACAATCAAACAAATATTTAAATATAAATTAATGCATTGGTGTCATACATTAATATTTTCAGTGAAGTTGTTTTTTTTCCAATTTGTGTCACTATGATGGATGGGCATTTCAAGCAAAAACACTTAAGAATCTGTGGTTGTCACAACAATTCAAATATCTGGGTGCTAATTTATCAGCAAATGCTATAATTTTAAGGACTGTGATCACAGTTTGAAAAGGTTGATGAAAAGGTTAAATAAATTGAATTTTGCAAACTGCGTGGACTGATAAAGAGACAAATTACTCCTCAGCCTGATACATGAAAAAAAAAGAATAGACACATTTTAGATGGAAAACAGAAAGGAAATTCTTAATTTTTTACCCATGCCTATGGTGTCGAAACCTGGGCAGGGCGACCGGTTCCTTATGTCCAACTGTCTACTTGTCTGTTCTCCAACTCAAAAATAAATGAAGGTAGACTACCCTAATTTAGTGTACAGGGTCGACTTTGAGACTAGCACCTGAGGTTATGATTTTGGTGACAAATGTCAAGGTGACTGGGTCATAAAAGTTTAAAATAAGTTTTGATATGAAGCAACTTTAAAATCACCAGACTAGAACACAAATGGATCAGAGTGGGTCTACATCCCTGTTCAGTGGAATTCTATTTTTTACTCTATTTGTAACAGCCATGCATAAAATAACTTGCAGCACTGCCTTTCAATGGCACTATACAGACAAATCAGTTTATGAAAATGCACATAACTCACTTTTTTTCCCAATATTTTCAAAAGTTCACTTACCGGTAAGTATCTGATCCCTATGTAACTATACTTACACCCATGTCAAGAATATTTTCAATAACTGCATAAATACACGCCATTATTATAGTAAGTGCAGTACTGTTTAATTACAGTCAGCAGAGATTAATTCCATTTCTTTTCATGTTTGAGTGTTTCATTCTCCTTGAATGATACTTGTTATTCCGTGGGCGACACGGTGGTGCAGTGGGTAGCACTCGTGCCTCGCAGCTAGAAGGTCCTGGGTTCGATCCCAACACCGGGTGGAGTTTGCATGTTCTCCCCGTGTCTGCGTGGGTTCTCCAGGTTCTCCCACAACCAAAAAACATGCACTAGGGGGGGTTAGGTGAATTGGTCACTTTAAATTGTCCATAGGCATGAGTGTGAATGGTTGTCTGTCAAGATGGTCTTTGTCCCCCTGTACGTGGTGGTGCACATTGTCTAGCACAGTGGGTCCGGCAGGAGGATATTTGATTGATTGATAAAGTTTGATTGATTGATGAGATTTCAGCCTTGAATTGTGAAGCACCTAGAGATAATTGGCGATTATGATTGGCGCTATACAAATATTGATTCACAAGACTCCATCATCCAGCTCCAACACTCTGGACTTGTGTAGATACAGAAGACTACACTGGCATTTCCACTTCTCTGTTATTGCCTGTTACTGCTTTCATGTATTCATGTACTAGATAAGGTTTTCCACACAGTCTTTTTAAGTGATGCATTTTGATATCTTTTTTTTTTGAGATAGCAATAGTGTAGCTCCTGTTTTATTCCAGTGTACCAATTGTGCAACAGACACTCATCAGACGAAAACCAATACAGGACTGGTGAGCCTCATTCATGATATCGGAGATCGAGCACATTTTTCCTCAAGTGGGAATTGTGGAAATGTGTTGAGTACATGTGTACATTTACTTGGATGTCAGGCGTGCGTATTGCGCCGGGGAGAGTTCTCACCGTACCAGAAGGAAGCTATAAAAGAACTTGTGCTACTGTACGCACAAACCATCAAGAACATCTCCCACTGTTCTGTGAAGCTTGTAAGCTGACACTTTGTTTTACAGTTTTATAGATAAAACTCTGAAGCAACAGCTCAGTAGAACAGAAGAATAAAAGTGGAGATCATGAGACAGAAGATCTATTTGTGAACAAAACTGAGTTTTTAATCTTCTGACTCTATAGAGACTAGCACACTTGAGCCTCTACTTATTTGCATAACGGACAGCGAATGTACCATGATGAGAAGGAAATGTATAAATTAAATCATCACAGCATTTTTCTTTTCATTTTGCAAAACATCCTGATGTCATATCAGTAGTGTAGTTATCAGTAAATCTTTTTGAATTAGCTGACTGAACACTGTACAAAAAGTAAAATAGTAGTGAAGCTCAATTTAAGAGTTATTAAAGTAAGAGCAACCACCAGCCACCAGCAGCACTGACCCCAAAGCATCGCCACCTGGAACTGCATGTTACCAGTATTCACTGCCCCCGTTCTAGTGTGGGTTTGATAAATATTCTTCCTTAAATAGTCTTGCCAGTGACAGATACTTCTGACAGCTATAGCACAAGAAGTGCTACATCACTCTTTCACCAGCCATCTTGCACTGAAAGTAAAGTTAAATTATTTTTTTCCCCTCAGTGCTGTGATGTTAAGGACATCTTGGCCATGTACAGGACAAGGAACAAACCCTAAGAAGTAAATAAGAGTCAGCCTAGAAATCTTGACTAAAAAATACACAACAGAGTAAAACAAGTTTACAGTATGACTAAAGAAATCTAAAACAAGATACCCAAAATTAAGAAAAAGACTTTGAGATGAACTAGTCTTATGTTAAGTGTTTCCACTCTCCGAATTATTTACATGATGTTTGTTTTTTTTCTTTTCATTTTTTTGTTTTTTGCCTCTGTCTAATTTTGCTTTACTTCATGAATCTTATTTGAATTATGTATTTTTGTGAATGCAACATCTGGCTGAAGAAACAGATTAAACTTTACATAATTAAAGATTCAATAAAGTTTTGTTGTGTGCTCATGTACTTGTGTGGTGTTTGTTTCACAGCTTGTTTTGTGCTTGGAGCCAATATAACTAGATGGAAAGTGTGACATTAGAAGATTAAAATGGCTGTACAATGAGTAAACCTATCATAAACAAGGTATAAGTAGAGAGAATATCATCATCTCATCAATAATGATTGACAGGAAAGATGTCACATGAGAAGAGATGTGTTTAACCCTCCTGTTATGTTGTGGGTCATATTGACCCATTTTAAAGGTCAAATATAAAAAAAAAAATTGAATCTACTTTCTAGGTATGAAACTTAATAAAAGGCGTCACACACTCAGTCGTTATCCACGTATCATTTGTTCATTTCATTTTCCATTTACAGTAAAAGTACAAAATAAGAAAAAAAGTATAGATATTAAAAAAATATATATACAAATACTAATCTCATTTGTCTTGACAGCAGGTCAATTTAACCCTGAACAAAACAGGGGTCCTGTCCATCACTCTATAAAAATAAAACAAAAAGAATAAAAGACAAAAATCAATGTTTTGTAAAACTTGTAAAATTGTATATGTCAAATGTACATTAAAGTTTTAACATGTATTTTTTATGAATATTATTGAATTTTCTTTATTGGATGATACTCTGTGAAAGGTAAATTAGACCATTGAAGTAAATATTGATTGAGATGGGTCGTAATGGAGTTAATGATGAAAAAAAAAACAAAACACAGGAGTGTTAAATGTGCTTTCTTGTTGGCCGTGTCCGATCTTTGTCACAGTCTGCTGCGTATGTTCGGACCGGTCGCCTGCCGCTCAACACAGCTTACAAGCTCATACACTCACTCTTGGAGTTGAAAACAACCATTGCCAAAGTAGTAGCGCTAGCGTGTGTAGCTTATCTAACAACAGGCAGGTCACCTGTTTATTTCTATACGTTCGCCACGAATGACCAGCTGCTAGCTAGTTTGTCAACATTGTAGACACCACCTTTAAGGACAATCCTGATCATCCAGGAGACGATTAAAGGTCATATACTGTGAAACTTGTTGGGGTTGTGAAGTGTTTATAAACTGTGATGTACAAAATATCATCTTCTTTAGTCGGATTACTTCTTCTTGAGCATTTCTCTCATCCATGGATTACTCATGTATAAGAGGAAAAAGAAGCTATTTTGAATGTTGTGATTTGTAACATCACAAGTCACAAATAATGATGTTAAAGCAATAGTGCATTAGTTCCACCAGCTCTGAGCCAGTAGAATTTTGAATTATATAACATCATGAGTTTGAACAATCACATTCAAGCTACAGTAGGTTTAGCCCTGCACCCACAAACCAACTGCCAATATTCCAGATGGTATTTGTTTTTGTTTTTTTTCTCAGCACACTGCATACATAATGTGCATTACTGTATTTACAGTAATCTTGTGTTAGAATCTGATCATAGGACCCATTGAGAATTGCCTGTGGTTCAGCCAATTAGACTTAGCAAGGAGAAATCAAATGAACAGAATTTATTTTGTCAAAACTTTCATAGCACCCTTACTTTTCATGAGCCAGCAACTGTCCATTGTTTCTATTCTCAGATAGAACCTGTGTCAGCATTTATAAAATTGTGTGACTACCTACAGCGTTTTCTCCCAGAACATTTCCAGGGCAAAAATGGGAGCATTTGTCATGTTTCGTCATACAGTAACTCAGATTGAGTCAACACTATTGCTAGGGTTTCATTTTCATTCATGAACAGGAAGAATAAGGTTAGCTATGTTTTCTCCCGGCTTCCAGAGAGAGTGGACGCATTTCTATCTGCTCCCGTACCCGTTCCCTGCTTGCTATGTCTGTCTGTGCGTTTTTTTGTGCTCATTCTCTGTCGGAGTCTCCCCCCACCCAAAAAAAAAAAACTCAAGACAACATGGAATTGACATGCAGGGGATGGGACGAGGGGAACCCGAGGTCCTCTGAGGACAGCGGCTGCTGGACATATGAGGATCCGTGGACGTATGGGAACCTCTGTGTTTTTTTGAGACGCTGTCCACTGATGGATATTTATCTATTCGGAACCATGATAACAGAATTTCTGCTGATTGGCTTAGGTGTTTCCTGGTTATCGATACAGAAGAATGGACAGAGCTGTTCAAAGCCCAGTAAAGCTTTGTTTCCAATTATGCAGTTGGGAAACGAATCTGGTAGCACAACATGTGTGATTTTTGAGGTAAATCAAAGAGGGAGTTT
>JAQQAE010019396.1:0-10943 GCA_029823295.1 Pseudamia nigra | reverse complement strand
TTTGTTTTTAAAAATAATTCTGTTGAACTACAATTCAAAAGCAATGTCTGATTTTCATTGGTTAATTTTCATAAAAAATGTATTTATTATTACTTTTGTCAGATTCATGTTATTTCTGTGACCACTGTGGGTTTTCTGTCATTTACAGAGGGTACCAACAATTTTATCCACGCCTGTACAAAGGTCTGAGTCGTTAAAGGGCAGGTCAGGAAAGCATTTATTATGACAAACATGCCCAAGTTGATCCTAGCCCCGGGAAAGCGAGTAGGTAGGAATGCCAATCTCTGCTGAAGTACTTATGTGTAAGGATAATGACACAATAAAGTGTGTTGCTTTTAATTTGTCCTTGGTTTTCTGATGGCATCTTTGTTACTATGCCACACATGCACCAGCGCACCATGCACTAGTGTTGTACTTGCCCACTTTCATCAGAAAATGCTTTGACTGGCTAAACCTCAGACCATTCCCAAGGCAGGAATCATAAAGGAGACAAAAGGAGTCAGTAAACCCACAATAATGCTCTTTACATGGACAACATTCTAGAAAAAATATATGTGAGACCAACATAAAAAGGCCTCACTCCCTTTTTGGATAAAATAAATGGCTGCTCCCATAGACTGAAATGTAAATAGTCTCACAAAACAAACCCAAAATAAATGCAACAGAATGAAATAAGCCCCCCCCCCACCACCACGACCACAGCCTTTAATTTAAATGATAGTGATTATATGAACCTCAAAACCCAATAAACATGGATTTTCACTGACTTGTAATACTTCAGTCAATTAGTGCAGAAACATTTCAGATTCCTTTAAAGCTTTTTGCTTTTTTAATGAACAGAATTTTTTTTTTTTTGAGTCAGTTCTTAGTAGAGCAGCATGAAAACATACCATCTGTACTTAAAGGACACTTCCCTTGAACACAGTGTCTCTGCTTACAGGTTCAATAGTAGCACAGTCATAAAATGAAGGACAGTAAATGCAACATGTATAAAGAGAAATGAAAGCCATTTTAAACTCAAATGTCAGTCTTGCTCCAGCATCCAGTTCACTCTCTCCTACTTCTCTCGTTTAAGGCATGTTTACATCTCACAGGAGAAAACAAGCTGAGAGACAATAAAGCTCAGTTTATTAGGAAATGGTTTCTGTGTGTTTTATGGGTGCATAACCCCATCTCATCCCCCTGGTTGGTTGCTATGGAAACACATCATAGGAGGCCATTCTTCTGGATCTCTGAGTGGACTGAGTCATGGAAAAAACCTGTTGATTCAGGCCAATCAGAGCCAATCAGGTTGTAGGAAGTGAAAAATAAGAGATCTATGAGTCAAACATTTTGCTTTCCTTCTAACTAAACACTTCCGGATGTTACTTTTTGGGGGTTTTTCGGCCTTTGTTTTTCTTCAGCTTCAGACACCACCTGATGCAATGTCACGATGACTCAGGTGAAATAGTCATGCCAGCAGGTTATTACAGTGCATGGGTCACTGCTACCTGTAACCAGATGCAATGAGGAAGTGATAAAAATAAGAATAAATAACTCTGACACACATTGCCTTTCACACATGAAATGTTACAATAGAGCTGCCTTGATTATTCAGTGCAGTGTGTTTGATGCTTAGTTAAGAAAGATTTCAGTTTTTAAACGTCCCTTCTTGTTACATGTAAAGAATTTAATGGGTGGATTAGCCACTCATTAATGAGTGGATAATCCATTACCCGTCATAATAATTTCACAGAGATCCTATATCATATATTATGTCTGAGAGACATAATGCAAAATTTGAACACAAAAAAATACAATGCTAATGACAGACTTGTCTGACCTCACCCATTAATCATCCATCTCAATTGTCATGTCTGTGTCTCTGTTAGTGTGTGACAGTGAATGTAGCTGCACAGAACCAATCCCTGACTAGATTTTTTTACTTTCTTTTTGTTTTGGAATGATTTTTCTGTTTGTGTAACATTTGTTTATATTTCCAATCAATAACATCATCACTCACCTTGTGAGGTGGAAGCAACTCAATGTGAATTCACAAGACAAACATAGAAGTGATCTGTGTTAGATTTGTTTCTGTCTGGAATATTCCCACTAAGTTTTGTGATGTGTGGGTGAGTTTGAGATATTTACAGTGTAAGTGCTTTGAAAACTTGCAGAAAATTACCATCCTTATTATTATTTTCACTTTTGTCACACATTGTAAAGCTCACTTCATCACTGAGACTCTCTTGCTCTGTTGGGCATATAAACTGTATACGACAGTGGGACAAACCCTCTCTGATGTGAGCTGTTTGGAAGCACCTGGACACCACCATACTGGCATCACTGTCTACTCACTTTGATCCAAAAACGGACTTAGATATGGAAAGTTAAGGAGTTGAGGTGGATTAATTAACCTCTGGCACAAACACATCTGCCAATCAAAGTACCAATGCTCTTAAATGTGCATGAATAGCGGTATCTGAAGCATTTAACCAGACAAGTTATATAAAAGATTCCCCCGGTACAGTGTTCACAGAGGTGGAAATAAACTAGAGACCGAATTGTTTGTGGTTGTAAACATGTTTATTTGTGCAGCAACAGTGGACATTTTAACATGGGACTCTATAGAGACTGATTCGCTTTTGAACCCAGCCCACAGTGGACACTGACGGTACTGCAGATTTTTATGCTTCTATTTAATTCCTAGCACAGTCATGAAGGTTGCTGCTTTACTGTGCAGTGGAGGAGAAAGACTGAATATGAAAAATGCCATTTGCAAACACAAGCACGTGTCATACTTTGCCTTTAAAACTTGAGTGCAAAACAAATTTGTGTGCAATGTAGACAAATTTCAGTTTTACAAATGCTGACTAATGAATTTCCTCAGCTCAAAACAAGTGACACAGTTTAAGAAAAGTAGTGGAATCTCTTAAAGATGATAATTGACATAGATGCAAACTGTGTAGATGGTTGAAGGCACACAATTATAGACGGTTAATGCAGGATTTATCAAGCATAAGCATATTCAAGATTTGGCAGCAAAAGGAGAACCTGCCAACGTGACAGAAGCAGCACAGGTCATAAAGATGAGGCAACTTCAAATAATAGCATTTACTGCCTCACTGCATTGTCCAACACTGTACATATCCAGTTCCTCCTCTCAGGCCTGAGGAGGAATCAAGCTCAGTTCACTGCAGGTGCATGCACACACATGCATCATTCACTAATGCAAATAAACTCCCACACTTTCCTGAGAAAACAAACAGATATGTCATTTGTCATCTCCTTCCTTGTTTTTCAAGCATGAGCAAACACACGTAAAAGGCACACGCATTTACTAACATATCCACACATAGCCTACAAAATCCATTAGAATCATATATTTTAACAGTGTTCCGTGAAAATGGCCCTGTGGGAGAAACTGAGAGGAGTGTTTATGTATTACTTGCATTTCTCCCTCATAAATATAAAATGAGCTTAATTAGGGCGAGCATGCTGCGTGGGATTTCTCCTTGACATAGCCCTAATTGAAATGAACAGCAGCTTGGCCTCCCCTGCCGAGGCTTGCTGAGTGTCATTAGAGGGGATCTGAGGGCACATCTGTGTGTGTGGTTCATCAGACCATTCACACACACACACACACACACACTCACCTCGCTATTTAATCACACACTAATCGTTATTCATGCCTCCTACAACAGTGATGACACCCATTCAGTGAAAAAGCTCATATAGTACAGATTGTGTAGAAGAAGCTGTAAGAAAGGGGACAAAAGAGTGAGTTGAGTGTCATCTGCACCTTCGACAAACAACTACCCAACATCCATCACTCATCTCACACCTATAGAACTGTGACAGTTCCAAACTCAATCAAATAGCACATTGTTCCCATCTAGTGGAGGTTGTACAGACTGCATACAAGAGCAGATGTTTTGTTTGAAAATTGAAGACATTTTAAGCAGGTATCATGGGGTTCTCCTGAAATATCTAAAATCAAACACTTTATTTTCTGTGATTTGGTGAATTATTAATGCATCAGTTGTTAAATTATGCATTAATTTAACATACAGTACATTAAATTATGAAAGGAACAAATAATGAACAAAACAACTAAGAAAATGGACAAAACTGAGCAGCGTGAACAACAAAATGAGGAAAAAATACAAAATAATGATGAAAGTGAACAAAAAAATAGCAAAATAAGCAACAGCATGGGCAACAATGGCATAATACTGACATTTTTACTCTGTATGAAATCATATATAGCAACAAGTTTATGTTTTTTATTATGGAATGTAAAAGATAAAAAGAAGAATGGTAATGAAGATTGAACTTGAACATAATCCTCTAATTGGACAAAAATGCGCAAAAATGAAAAAAAAAATGACCTTAAAAACAAACAAAAATGAAGAAAATAAGTAAAAAGAACAAAGATTCAACAAAATATAAAGAAATTGAACAAAAATAAATCCATATGTAACATTTTCTTTTTTGTTTTACTTTATTTTAGGCATTTTTTAATTAATTTGTGCATTTAAATGTACAAATTAATAAATTGAAGACTGAACTTCATTCATTGACTCAATAAATAAAAATGAACATATTAGGCACTAAATAAAAAATGACCAAAAACAAACAAGACAATAAAAAATGTAAGAAATTATCAATAAAATAAACAAAAAATCTGTAAAAATATTTCATAAAACACAGGCAAATTAACAAAATAATTGAGAAATTATTAAACAGCAATAAAATAATTCACAAAATGTACAAAAAACAAAATAAACACCAAAATGTGCACAAATGAATACAATACTCAAGAAACAGAGAAAAAAATAGACAAGCTTTTCTAAAAATGAACAAAATGCACACTTTTTTTTTTTTTTAAACACAAAGTTTACAAATCATCCAAATTTATAAACCACTGTTTACTGAGGAGGGAGTCAAATACCCCTGATGCCCCTGAAATTTCCACCTGTCCGCAATCTCTCCCACACACACATACACGGCAGCATGTGTTTATGCCCTGGGTATGATCAGTGTTATCTATCAATAATGCACTTGTAAGAGCCTAAAGCATAACGAGGCCTGAAAGCTGCACGTTATGTGTTTTGATTTCCCAGTCCAGAGGCAGCCACACTCTGACATACACCCTGAAACCGGCCCACACACACACACACACACACACACACACCCCTAGTGTCGCTGTTATGTAACCAGCAGCCACGTGTTGCTGTGGGAACGGGGAAAGGAGCGTGGAGGAGAGACAGAGATCAGACAGACACAGAAATCTAAGCAGGAAAGGATCAGATCAATAAGATGATGCTGCAATATTTTGCCTCCAAAATGAGCCCATGCAGTCTGCACACCCCCACACCAAAACACACAAACACACATCAGTAATGTCTGAGGTGGTTCAAACAGCTCTGTGTAGCATGGTAGAAAACACAGCCTGACTCAATTGCTTTAGATGTTAAAGGTGCAGTCTACAATGTTGGGAAACTAACTAGTAACCTTTTGTGGCGGACCATTAAAAATGATTAAACAGGCAACCTGCCAGCAAACATGGCTTACAGCCTAGTATGTCTCTTCTTTTTTACCTGTACCCGATGAAGGAATCTGTAAAGCAGGCTGTCTCTCTTCAGTCATCTGGTGGTTAGATAAGCTACAGTTGCTCACTACCGCTATTACTGTTTTCAACTCCGTGAGTGCATGAGCTTGTGCACCTATGAGTTCGCAAGTCGTGTTGAGTGCCATGTCATCTGTCCAAACATGTACTGCAGAGCATAACAAATCATGAGCTAACAGCTAAACTCCCAACATCATCAGCTGTATCTTTAATGATGACATTTGAATGTGAAAAATGTACTGTAGTGTTTCTTGATGATGTTCACTTAAGCCTCCCCCCACTGGAACTATAAGGTCAAAAAAATACTGGTTTGTTTAATACTGCCTTTCTAAAACTTAGGGATCGGAGCGGAGGTCAGCAGTAGTCAAGTACATATACTCTAGTCTGTGTACTTCTGAAATGTACTTTTTTGTCTGTCTGTCTATCTGTTATGTATGTTGCTGTCATGATGAACATTCTTCCTTTGCCTCTATAATGATAAGAATTAAACTGTATAGTGCTAATGCTGTTAAAATCCAGTGCACATCACATGAAAACATATTAAAATACCACAAAATTAGGCAGAAGAACATTCTACAACTGTCCCTCATGTCATGTTTTCATATTTTTGTCTATTGTGTTATTTTCATCTTTCTGTGTCTTTTACACTTTTTCTTCCAATTCTTCTTTCAAACTGTTTTTGTCCTGATGCATCTTCTACTAATTATTTAAATTTCCGCTCAGGATCAAAATATGACCTTTAAGACTGAATTTATAAGAGCATTTAACATTTATTGTGACAATTAAACCAAACCAATATGGCAATTTCTATCATTACATTTTTGGCGATATCACACTGCTCTGCATTGTAAACTTTTTGTTTTCTTGTTTAACATGTATTTATATATTTGCCTGGTCCAGGATCAATCACTGTATTAATAACAGCTAATGCACCCTTTACAATTGTTTTACCTGTCAGATCAATAACCTGTTCAAACATGGTATATCAGGTAAATAAATAAATTCCATGTTATGAAGCTGCTCATTTCTTCTGTAGTTTTTAATGAAGTATAGTATTTTACTCTTACAAGTATTTTTTATGAGTTGTTTTATGTGACTCATTATAAATACATAGTAATAACACTTTTACTTGACTACCATCTCTGTTTACAGCACCCACCACTTTTTGGGACATGAAAAGGGTTAAAAACTGTTAGGGGTACAAAATGTCAATTAAAATACAAAAGAATAATTTGATAAGTGAATTAATTTTTCTAATTAAGAGAGAAGAAGGGATTACAAATGTGGTAGAAACAATAATCTTCTCTGGTAATGACTGATACTCTAAAGAAAACTTTGGTCATAAGGTGAACATACTTTTAAACAATATGAAGAGGATATCATCAGAGTTTTGGCTATGGAGCAATATTGAAAAGATGAGTTTACACAGTGGATCATCTTCACCAGTGGAAAACTTTAAAAGGTCCAATACTGTTAAAGTCCATGTTTTTTGAGTTTTGAGGTTTAAATTCAGTATGTGATGTAAAATAAAAGCTGTAAAAATATGAGCATGCTCAGTATTGCCCTTCCTGAGAAATCCTCAAAACAACGTGGGCTCCTGGAAAAACAAGTAACTTATGAGCGAGGGAAAGATGGAGCTGGAGATTTATAGATGCACTGGAGCAGCATTGGCAGCAATGTGGATGGTATATCAGTCAGATGTGGTAAAGAAGGAGCTGAGCCAAAAGTTGAAGCTCTAAATTTACTGGTCAATCTACACTCGTACCCTCACATATGGTCAGGAACTTTGGAAAGAATAAGATCTCAGATACAAGCAATTGAAATGAGCCTCCTCCGCAGGGTGGCTTGTCTCTCCCTCAGAGATAGGGTAGGAAGCTCAACCATCCAGGAAGAGCTCAGCGTAGAACTGCTGCTAATCCAAATCAAGAGGAGCCTATTGGTTCAGGCATCTGCTCAGGATGCCACCTTGACACCTCCCTGGTGAGGTGTTAAGGACATGTCCAACTAGGAAGGGGCTACGGGGCAGACCCAGGAAGCTGGAGGCACTATGTCTCCCGGCTGACCTGGCAATGCCTTGGGGTCCCAACAGAGGAGTTGGAGTAGGTAGCAGGTGAGAGGGAAGTTTGAGCTTCTTTGCACAGTCACGCAAACAGACCGGTCTCCGTAGATTAAGCTGGCCCAATTGCTGACCATTAGATGCAGCCTTTGCATCCTATGTAGGCACCACCTTCCTAGGCTACAACCTTTGAAGGATGCAGCCCTCGAACTGAGACACAGCTTACTGTATATATGACCTGGGAACGCCTTGTGGGTCCCTGTACAGAAGCTGGAGGAGGTGGCTGAAGAGATGGAAGTCTGGAAGTCTTGGATGTGTGTAAGATGATGTATGGATGGCAATTGTGCCTAATTCCATGTTTACAGTAGTTGTATGAGAATATGCTCCCAGGTCAGCTTGATGATTAAACAGGCAACATGCCAGCAAACATGGCTTACAGCCTAGTATGTCTTTTTTTTACCTGTACCCAATGAAGGAATCTGTAAAGCAGGCTGTCTCTCCTCAGTCATCTGGTGGTTACATAGCCTACAGTTGCTCACTACCACTATTACTGTTTTCAACTCCGTGAGTGCGTGAGCTTGTGCACCTATGAGTTTGCAAGTCATGTTGAGTTGCATGTCATTTGTTCAAACATGTACCGCAGAGCATAACAATTCATGAGCTAATAGCTAAACTCCCAACATCATCAGCTGTATCTTTAATGATGACATTTGAATGTGAAAAATGTGTTACAGTATTTCTTGATGATGTTCACTTAAGCCTCCCCAGTATTAAATAAATACTGGTTTATTTAATACTGCCTTTCCAAAACCTCTGCCCTCCCTAGGTGGCAGGGGAGAGGGAAGTTTGAGCTTATTTGCACAGTCACACAAATAGAGCGGTTTCCGTAGATTAAGCTGTCCCATTTACTGACCATTAGATGCAGCCTTTGTGTCCTATGTAGGCACCACCTTCCTAGGCTACAACCTTTGAAGGATGCAGCCCTCGAACTGCGACACAGCTTATGTCTGACCTGGAAACGCCTTGGGGTCCCTGTAGAGGAGCTGAGGGAGGTGGCTGAGGAGATGGAAGTTTGGAAGACCTGGATATGCGTAAGATGGGAATGACTCGCGGTTCCACCTATCAGAGTTTTCTGATGAAACATGGGTGGATACAACGCATTGCAGTGAAATCAGTTACAAAGTCACAAAGAGACCTTGTAACTGAACAGGGAAAATAAAATCAACAAACTTTATTTTTTTTCACCCCTTACAGAAGTATCCAATAGATACATGCAAGTGGTACAGATATAAATTTATGATATGGGACCTTTAAAAACCCTGCATGAACAACTACATGTAAATGTGAATATTAGAGCAAAATGCATTTTTACTGGCCATGCAAACAGCTTATTAATAATTTTGTCTTTTTTGGAATAATGGGAAACATAATCAATGTAAAGAGCAGAATTATTGACATATTACAGTAGTTTACATTCTGAGATGTAATATATTCACTGGGCTTTGAGCTAAAAAGTTTTGGGAAACTGATTTCACTGAAAAGCATTGTCATGAAAATGTAATGTATACAAGTCATATAAGTCAGTAAGTTTGTGTGTGCTTCTGTAAGTGTGTGCAGTATTATAAAATGTTCATCTTTTCTTATGTGCACAGTGACAATACCGGATGCAGGAAGTTGATGTGTGACCGAGCTTCTCAAAGATAGTCTGCAGAGTCAAGTTGGAAGATTTTTTTCTTACTGTATTTGTAGTAATTTTTTTTTATTTTAATGTTTATTTGAAAGGGACAGTGCACATTAATGAACAGCAGTAGAAAATATGCCAGAGTTACCATAACTGCTAATAAACAATAAAAAACTAATAAACTGTAAAAGGTTTTATTAAACTACAGATATAACTTACAACTAACTTTTTCTTTTTGTAGTGGAAAAGAGCTGCTCTGCCCTGTAAAAGCAGCAGCCCTGTTTCCTATCCCATTGTTCTGCATTTATGAAAGGACAGCATAAGTTTTTCTTCCCGGGAAAGTCAAGCTCTGCTGTTACATCAGGGAGAGGTAGAGGAAAGGCTATAAACGGTAAGTGTTCCAGGACCATTTTCAACAATCTAGGCCAGTCACACTGACGTAAAAGCCCGCAAAGAACAGGGGAGCTGTTGCACTGCTTATCAATGCATAGAGGCGGTTGTGGTTGAGTGTGGATGAACAACGTGTGTGAGTAACAACACTACAAAAGCAGGTAGCATTGTCAGACTCAACCCACATCAAGAGGCTTTGTGAGAAATCAAAGGTTTCTGTGTACTGTTTTGTCAATTCCCAGGAAGGCGAGATAATGTATCATCCCCGCGTAACCCTGTCATTTCCTGCTGCAGAGCAAGCTGGTACGGTCAGGCAATTTGGCGCCGGTCACTGGGGTAACTAGTGCTGTGGAAAGAGTCTAGCCCTCCTTCACCTCCTGGTCATGGGGAGACTACAGGCCAAGGAAACTCTCCCAGCCTGGACCCAGGCAGGGATGTACAAACAGCCAAGGATAAATCCACAAGCAAATACAGTCATGTCAATAGCAGGGCCCTGAAAATGGGCAGCATCGATTGGTTTGCCTGTTCTTGTTCTGGGTCTTCTTCTTTATTCATCGCTCTGACCTTCGAACTGTTTCTCTAACCCACCCCGCCTCTTTGCATTTTTTCACCCATCTCTTTCACTCTCTGTCTTCCTTCAGGGCCAGTGTCGCCATTGCTTCTGTTGTCTTGGGGATGTGTCTCACTTTAGTGGACTTGCAGGGTGACGGGTGTGAGAGTGTGTCAAAGGAAGAGGGGGAGGGAGGAGGAGGTGGCGAGAGCTGGCAGAGCGTGTCGGGCTGTAAACAGAAGATGATAGGCTGCTCAGTTTTGTTGCCATGGGCTTCTGTGGCACCAAGGGGGAGGCTGAACTTCCTGTGGCTCCCATGACCTCAGTTACAAGTGGAACTAGGAGATATGGCCAAAAATGCTCTCACAATAAAACAATTTCATCTCTGTCAATATTGATAATATCATGTTAAATGGGAAGTCAGTAGTTTATCGTTGTAAATATAAAAGGTCTCATATTGTTAAAATCCATCTTTATTGACTTTTGAGGTTTGTATCAACTCTGTGATGTAAAATAAAAGATATGAAAATATGAACTTCGACAGTACTGTCAGTCCTGAGAAATCCTCAGTTATGACCAATCATAGTCAAGCTCAGGGGTCAGCAACCTTTGCGAGCAAAAGAGCCATTTTAGCGCCTCTCCCACTAAATATAAT
>JAQQAE010019395.1:0-10943 GCA_029823295.1 Pseudamia nigra | reverse complement strand
AAACGCGCAGAATTCTGGAAAGGTGTGAAGTGGGCCCCGGCGCGGCTCGAGCCAAAATGGCCCTAGTGTGAGTACGCCCTTAGTTACTTCTGCATCGGCCTCAGTGAACTGCCCTGATCATTGATCATTGCAACCTTGTCAATCTAAAGAACCATTTGTGGCAAGAAAAAAAAAAGTGTCAAGAGCCACGAAAAATATCTTGTTTGCTCATTTTTAAAACCGATTTGTTTCTGATTTCGTTGGTTTCAGTTCATGTTGTTGGTTCATTTGTTCATCTTTGTTACTTTTTCTTCATCTTGATGATTCCATTCATTTTATGGATTATTTTGTTCATTTATTTGTCATTTTGGAGATTTTTTTTTTTCTCCATTATAATTTTTAATAATTTTGCTGATGATTTTGTTCACTTTTGACATTTGTTCAATATTTTTGTCATTTGTTGTTGAACATCTTGTTCATTTTTATTTTCATTTGGCAAAATTTGTTAAATGTCATTTCTGTAATATTTTGCTCTTTGTTTTGTGGATCAACTTGTCTTCATCTTATTCATTATTTAGCTGTTTTTGTGATCGACTGATATGTGTGTTTCAGGACTAATACCGATTGTTAGTTAAGGAGGCCGATAACCGATATTTGGAGCAGATATTCATTTGCAGTAGAAGTGTAAAAATTGGCGTAAAAATGTTGAATAATACACTTAACTTGGTTTAAATGCCTAAAACATATTTATTTAACCAAACCAATAGAAAATAAATGTGTCCATTAGTGCATGGATCCTCGACTCAAGTTATTGTAGTAGTCGTGAGCTGTAGAGTTTGTCATGTGACTTTCACACAAACACACATTATTCTCCACAGAACATGCATTCAACCTGTTGATAATACATAGTCTACTGAGAGCAGGACCGACGCTAAGCTAAAAACTAGTCGGCCTTCATCTCGGTGTGTTTCACTGCAACAAAACAAGACTGAATTGAATTTGTTCCTCTCTGTCAATCACACACACACCCACTGTTTCCACATCGATATCAATAGCAGCATTTTTTTCAAGTAATTCAGACATGTCGGGAGGTGCTACTAGCTTAGCAGAGCTGCTAATGTTTACTCCGCTCGTACGTTATTCTGCTGCACACTGTAACGTTAGAAATAGTTGAGATATAGAGCAGTGGGATGTTTATTACAATTTCACAAGTTTTCTGCGTTTACCTTCGACATGTGTTTGCTCTCTGGAAAGCGCAAACACGCGTTTTGTTGTGTGGTTCTCCACACGACAAAACACACAAAAAACTTTCCCTCCGCTGTGTGTGTGAGAGGACAGTTTCTGCTTTAGTGTCTCTGCCACTTACACATACTGTGGCTTGTTTAACCAATCAGATGGTGCCGCGGGTGGAACAATGCTGGAGACCGTGGTGCGGGGGGGGGGGGTAGCGTCTGAGCTGAACTAAAACAATTTTTAATTGCTTTCTGTATCGGCCGTTCGGATTTTTAAAAAAAAACACAGATACCGATATACGTCAAAATTCCAAATATCGGCGCCAATAATTGGCCCGAACGATAATCGGTCAATCTCTAATTAGGGTCCATTTGTTGATTTAGTGCTTATTTTGTTCATTTTTATTTATTATAATGTGTTACTTCCATCAGTGGTTAAAACCACAGGAGCCACTGGGGAAGGGGATAAAGAGCCACAGGTTGCAGAACCCGTTCTAGGTGCTGGTCCAGATGTTACACTGTGTAACTGTATTTAAATAGCTGTACCCTTGGCCATTTAAACCACATTTTATCCACTTCGTCTTTCCTAAGCTCAACATCATCCTCTGATCATTGCCAGTTACAGCTGACCCTCCTTGTTGATGCATGTTTTATAAATCTTACGCTTGTACAGAGGCGGGAGAAGATCGAGAGGAGACAAGCAGTGGTGGAGACAGAAATGAAGCTCTGTAAGTATTTATATACAGAGTTTTGGTCGGTATGTGGTTTCATGGTTTGGTAACCCTGCCTGCATATTTGTATTTCGCCAGGGGACCCCCACAATGACCCCAATGCACAAGGGGATGCGTTCAAGACGTTGTTTGTTGCCCGAGTGGTAAGTATTTGATCACTTTCCTTCCTTGTGTTATTACAAAGGTACAGGTTTTGTAGGTAGTACTTGCCTCAACCTCCATTCTGTCTTTTCTCTAGAACTATGATACAACAGAGTCCAAGCTTCGGCGGGAGTTTGAAGTTTATGGCCCCATAAAGCGGGTACGTATGCTTTCTGCTTATTCCTTGACTTGGCCTCAGTACGTGTTCTTCACAAGTCTACAAAATGTACTTTGGCCATGTCCTGTTTGTGTACCGTATTTTCTGGATTAAAAGTCGCGGTTTTTTGCATAGTCTGGCAAGGGGAGCGACAAGTACATTGGAGCGACTTGTATTTTGAATAAATTTGACTATAGGGTGTTTGTCACACTGACAGCCGCTGAACGTCTCGCTAGGCTTGTGTACCATCATCTGCCACATCTGTATTACTGACTATTTAAAATGTAGACATTACCGGTAACAACCATACCTGCCATCAGCTTAACACCCAACGTGTCGGTACTGTCACTTACCCGGGGAGGCGAGCTCTCCTTTCTGGCATCAAGCATGCGTTCCCCGAATAAGTGCGACCTGTTCTGCAGAGCGACTAATGCACTTTTTTTTTTTTCCTTCTTCTTCATTATGCATTTTTTTTGGCTCATGCAACTAACATACCGGAGCGACATATCACCCGGAAAATACAGTATATTACCATAAGAAAGGTGGTGAGGGGCTAAACGGTATGTGCTGAGTGACGACAGCTCTACTGTTCCTCTATAGTCAAATATGTCTTATTTGGGTACTCTGTTGATAAAGGAAATGTGAGAGTTCTGTTTGGAAAACACTGGGCAGCTGCAGAAATTCACCAAGTGCAGCATTTCTTTGTGTATGTATGTGTGTGTGTGTTTATTTTATATTTATATATATATATATATATTACACACACACACACGTGTATATGTATAAATAAATCTGCAGCGCATAAATGAACTCTAGACCCAGTGTGCATGCCCGTCTCTTCCAGATCTACATAGTGTACAACAAGAGGACGGGGAAGCCTCGAGGCTATGCCTTCATCGAGTATGAGCATGAGCGAGACATGCACTGTGAGTACCCACCAAGAGCTCTGAGCTACAGTTCTCCTCATAACCTTCCTTTGCTGTACCCTATTCTGAGGATGTTTGTAGATGTAGTGTGGGTGTAGCTTTCTTTACCACCTTGGGGAAGTGACTACTACTAAATGATGATCAGAGACATCAGGTTACTGCCTACAGACAATCCATTTGCATGTTGCAATCTGAGTCTGGTTGTGTGTCGTGTGTGTTTGTGTTTGATGCGTGTCAGCAGTGGAATAATGGTCTGCATAAGGAGGGGAACTGTTATGTTCACTGAGGCGTCATGGGATAACTAGGGAGGACCAAGATGTAGAATCTCATTGAACTGTGAACCTGAACATGTTTGCCTGTCAAAGGCACATTTTCTCTTAACTGTCAGGCGTGGTAGCTCTGTGGAAGAGCAGCTTTCCTGGTTGGACTGTAATGGTAAGCACAAGGTCAACCTGATCACCAAGCATTGAACAGGGGTTTTACCAATGTGTGTCATGGACTTTATGGTAACACATCTTTTGTGTGTTTAGGTATTTAGCTTGTTTGTCCAAGTCTTTACTGGTGGTCTTCAACCCTGGTCATGCTGAGATTAGTTTGTCACGTGTGCATTTGATAGTGAACTGCAGTTAAAGAAGTAACATCTCATTTGACAAGTGAACAGTGTCATTAAACACAATGACACTATTCTGATGTTGGTGCTATGAGCTCTTCAAGACCAGAGTTGCTGAATCACAACTATGTAGTCACAGCAGGGTGAACTTTGAGGGGGGATGTGGGGCTATATAGTATATTAACTGTTTGTTGTTCTCATTGCCACTGCAGCCGCCAATCTGTGATGGCTATTGGCCAGAGCTGGCTGGCAGATGATGATGGTTATGATACATCTACACCCTACTACCACAGCTCAGTATATGGTTGGTATAATGGGTTTGTATGATGGGTAAGATTTCTTTCCACCCTCCATCTCCTACATAGGAAAGAAGAGCTACGTTCAATGGGAAAGCATGTTTTTGCAAGCCCTAACCAATAAGTATACTTGCTCCAACTTGGCTCATAGGCTTTGACCATTGAACGCACCCCTGATCACTAGTATTTAAAAAAAAAAAAAATTCCCGATGATTCTGCCTTTTTTGTTAAAGCTACCTCAGATTAGTGCTGGTTCTTTGCCATAGGACTGGATCAACTGTATGTAAAGATGGTGAGCAAGAGAGAGATGGTTAATAATAGTATTAGTCCTCCTGTGGAAGAGGGTTGGGACGAATGAAGCTCTGGAGTGCAAGCAGTTTAAAAATACAATGGTGTTTAAAATGTTAAGGATATATTTTTGTTTAGGTTGGCAGGTATACTGATGCTGAATCTTATCATTGCTAAATTAAGGATCATGGTAATATCTGAAGTAACATGTGAACTTTGAAGACTGCATCATCGTATTTGTCAGGTGCAGGGTTTTCTGCCACCTCAGGACAAATAAAAAGGTACCGTTATATCTGTAATGGAAGATGTAGTGTAACTCCTACATGGCAGTCCATATATTTGGACTGCTAATCCAATAAGATGTGGGTATGCACATTTATATTTCCATAATTCACAGAACATATAAATGCTACAAACTGCATTGTACGTATGACCCAAAGCCATCTGAGCTAGCTTTAATAGACGAGGGCGATGAGGGGAATGTTTTCATACTCTTGTTAAATGGGCCGTTCATACACTAATCCACTACATACGTTAGATGCAGGGCAGTCTTACAGATTCATACATACTTTAGGTGAATGTCTCAAAGCCTCAGCTTTTACATGTCTGTAGATACGTACACTGTTAGACTTTAATAACTCAGGCCACATCTCAGACATTTAGAATCCTGACTTGAGTGAATTGTAAGTTAAAGCAAGCCTGTGCTTGATAATGAGAAGGCTCCGTTAAGGAAGGCAGCCTTGTGTTAGTTTTCTTTTCTTTTCAGTTTTTGGTCAGTTTGTAGGATTGGTGGGGGTTTGGTAAGGCCCTGAAATGGATTGGATGTTGTCATCTGCAGGAAGTGGAGGGGTTGTGGTAAGGCCCCTGGTAGATGTTGTGACCATATGTGTCCTCTGGGACAGAGGGACTTTGGTAAGGCCCTAAGACAGGGGGAAGGTACTTAAAGAAGGCTCACGAGTGAGGGCGTTTAAGGCCCTCAGGCCGTGTGCTGAACTGCTGGGTAAGGCCCCCCTCCTGGGTGTACAAGCAGTGTCCAGAGACCGCCGCCACTGCAGACCAGTGTAGCAGCCAGACAGCCATCGGGATCTCAACAGGGCCTCCATCATACACGATGGCTTGAGTGTTGTGTGCTGTCACGGGGTGGTGTGTGGGACAAACGTGTTACATGCAGTTGGTTGCTGTTGCATCAGGACGCTGCTAAGCTTTGAACGGTTCCAGCAAAATGCAAGAGATGCAAGAATGTCTTGTGTACGGTTTCCAAGACGTATATCGAGCAGATCCATGTTCGGACATTGAATGATTGACATGCAGATACTTCATTTTAAACGTGCATGGTTTTTGACCGCTGACCAGAAACACTAACTGTAACATCAACTGAATCATATAGTAGCCTCAAAACACTATCTGAAGCATGTTTAAGCCACCAAAAACTGAACACAAGAGCCAGTAATGAAAAGGGTAGAATCCAGCATTAAAGGGGAGTGAGTACTTACTTCTTCAGTCCATACTATATGAGAATACTCTTTAAATATGACTAAATTACTCAGGCATTGCGGTGTTTAGGCTGTACCTCAAGACCATTGATCATAAATCATCTTAATGTTATCATTAAAATGTGTACTGGCTTAAAGCAGCCACTAATAAGAACAGACAGGTGGTTTTTGGGTAAGTGATGCAGTTAGAAGTACAACATATCGCTCACTCTTCTGGTGGAAGGAGGTCTACTCCCATTATCCTTCGGCTTTTACCCAGAGAGCAGCCTTCACGGCCTCACCTGCTCCTGGTCAGTATAATAATGCACTGTTTGTTTCCTTGGCCACACTGATGCAGTTAAACTCCAGTCTCACCTTTTACCCACCCTCTTCCCATTGCTCTCCTCCAGCCGCCTACAAGCACGCAGACGGGAAGAAGATCGACGGCAGGAGAGTGCTGGTGGACGTGGAACGAGGACGAACTGTCAAAGGATGGCATCCTCGCAGGCTAGGTTAGCCACCTTGCTAATGTTAATAAGCCTTGAGTGTCTTTTCTGTGTCGGGTTCTTTTAATGTCACTCAAAAGTTTAATTCAGATAAAACATTGACTGTCCAGTCAGAGAGCCCTTTAAGGCCCATTTATACCACACACCAGTGGTCCCCAACCTTTTTTGCGCCACGGGCCGGATTTATGTCAGACAATATTTTCGCGGACCGGCCTTTAAGGTGTGGCAGATAAATGAGGCGCTCATTTGCAGAACCTGATAAGCGCCACCGCGGCCAAAATGGTTATGTATAGCACCGTATTCCTCAAAGCCTTCTCTATCACGTACAAGAGTCGTTACGGTGCCATGTTCTTGCTGTTTATTATTGTTTTTATTATTCATGGCATTTTGAATGTCACTAAACTTCAACAGCGTTTTTCTCCGTTTCTTATTTCTGGCGCTTATCGGGTTCTGCAACCTAGCACCTCAACAACAAAATAAAATCTGATTGGCATAGAAACTGGTATTTTCTAAATGTAATAATTGTGAATCTGCTGTGTTTGCAAATTTATTATCAGCGTCCTTGTGACATTGCGCAAACATAACGTAACGGCCTCCAAACCCCACACTCTGTTTATAACGGTAAAGGTTAAACATGCCTTCAACATAAGATCCACCACAAGAACAAATACAACTTGCCATGACGTTGAATCAGTGGGAGCCTGAGCTTGTTTCTCTGCAACCAGATGGTCCCATCGAGGGGTAACGGGAGACAATGACACCCCAAGTGTATTGCTTATGTCCAGTCTGCTTCGTAATTTTGTTTTGGTTTGTGTCACTGCAGAAAATCCTGCTTCACACTTCAAGGCTTGTCTTTTAATGCAGATGCTTGGTCTCCAAGTGGCGAAGCAGTTTTGAAGGCTTCATTGTCTCATTAGAGCCGGTTGCTACATATTATACAGAGCGGACTCGATGCGTGGGAACAAGCTGTTGCATTAAATCCATATTTCAAGTCGGATCCTGGTTTTGTCAAATGCAGTTTTGTTTTTGAAGTCGTAGGCTCTTCTTCTGGCTCCTCAGTGGCTCTTTGACCCTGACCCTGCGCAAACAAACTTTCCAAAGATGTTTGTTTTTCATTCATTTTGCTAGTTTGAGGCTTTCAAGTTAGCTGTAATGTTCTATATGTTTCCGGCCGACGCAGCCTGTTTAAGAAGGCGGCGGATGTAGGTAAGACAATAAGATGAAGAGAATCTGGTAATTTTTCAAAATAAAACACCGTTCAGAATCAGATAATAAATAAAACAGAGATGATGTATCTTATGTATTCTTTCTGTGCGGCCCGGTACCAATTGACCCGCGTACCGGTCCACGCCCCGGGGGTTGCCCTACCCCAAGTCCACATACTCATACAGAGGGGGCTGTTCCGATTGTGCATTATGTTACAAGTTGGTATGTTTTCGAGGGGCTTACGGATCTGTCCTCAACGTAGAAAACGGTGCAGTGCCATCAGAAGTTGTGAGGGCGCTCTAGCGCAGTACAGCTCATGTGGCGGAAGAATAGAAGAACAGAAGACAACAGTGAAACACTGAATGATAAACAGAAATGACTCGACTTTTTGAGGACAGTCTGAGCCATAGACTGTATATATTAGTGTCATCTTGGAGGCAAAAACAGGATGCGACTATTTGTATGACTGGCAGTGGTGCCAGCGGAGCATAGGGAAAATCTAACTAACTGCTAGCCTACGGACGCTAAAACTTCCGTGTTAAACAGTCATTACAAACATTGACCACAACTGAGTGAATCTCAGGTAAAACTATGAACCTATTGAACAAATAGAAGATACAAAGGCCCGACTCCACTGGAGATACTAGTTACCATAGCAACATGTCAATCAAACCCCAGCACGACAGTGATATGTTGGATTATTTGCCGTAATATGTTAATAACGGAGCAAAAAGTTGAAGATGAACCAGGTCATTTATTAGATGAAACAAATAAAATGTTTTGACGCATAATGACTCATGACAAAAAATGTTTGCTTAGTATTTTCAGATGTAAATGTAATGTAACTAAACACCAGAGGACAGTCTGACTCCACACTGTCCTCTAGTGGTAATGTGAAAACACGCACGCTTGGAGCAGCATGGTCAAGTTCCCTGAACACCAACACCCCCCTCCATCCCTCCTTCCTTCCTTCCTTCCTTCTCCCCAGGTGGTGGGTTGGGTGGCACCAGGCGAGGCGGCGCTGATGTCAACATCAAGCATTCTGGTCGAGATGACGCATCCCGTTACGATGACCGGTCTCTAGGAGGGTGAGTTCATGAGCTGAAGGGGTTTTGTTTGTTCCCACCTGTTTCATGCAGTGTTTAACAGTGATGTGTTCTCTTTTTCCTCACAGCGAAAGGGATCGTGGTGACCGGAGAGAGCGTAGCAGGGATCGGGAAAGGGAGAAAGACCGAGACCGCCGGAGGTCCCGGTCCCGTGACCGCCGTCGACGCTCCAGATCCCGAGAGCGTGAGAGAGAACGAGACAGGCAGGCCGGAGCAGCAGAGGATGGGGGCGGCAGCCGTCGCAGGGAGCGGGACAGGGATCGCGGCGGCGCAGGTGGAGACAGCAGGAGTAGGGAGAGGAGTCGAGAACGAGACAGGAAGAGGAGGAGCAGGAGCCGCGATCGCAAGAGAGAGCGAGAGAGAGGCAAGGGGATAGACGGGGAGGAGGGCGGCATGGGAGATGGTGTTCCTGAGGGGGGAGAGCGTGTGACAGAGGAGCAAGAAGGAGACGTGGGTGATGGGACGGAGGAGCGCAGAGACAGGGACAGGGACAGAGACAGGGAGCGTAGACGCAGCCACAGGGACAGAGACCGGCGCAGGGGGGACAGAGACCGGGACAGGGAACACAAGCGAGACAGAGGTGACAGAGACCGGGGGGAGCGCCGAGAGGAACGCCACGGCTCCATTCGAGATGACACGGGCCCACAGGAGGACGTGGGCAACGAGGACGAGGGAGGAGCCCCACCCAACATGGAGGAGTACAGTCAGGATGGAATGATGATGGAGCCACAGTCCGTACCGTCTGCAGAGGGCTACGCTTCTGGCGAGAACGGCTACAAGATGGAGGCCGCGGGAGACGAGTACTGAGACCCCTCCGTTCAGTCAGTTCTCGTGACGCCGTTCTGCTGAGGCATGTGCGCTTTCAGGGCTTTAGCTTTCCTTCTCTGTAAAATATTCCACGTGATCTAGTTTGTGATTGAACGTGGCAGCTTCCTGCAGCGACCAGATAAACTTTAGACCTTAGTGTTTCAGACCAGGTTCCATTTCCTCCCTTTTGCGTCGGTGCATGCTGCCATGAACTCAAACGCCAACCTGATTTTGTTTTCACATTTTTCAGTTCTAATACAGATTCACAACAGTTTGATTTTTCTTCTAATTGTTGCTCAATGTAAGTGAATTTGAAGGAAATGTAGTGTTGTGACACTTGGAATTGGTTCTGTTTATTTTTTCCTGGAATAAAGTTTTAAACTTGTCCTTCTGTAAGTTAATGATTTTCATTTGTCATTTTGATGACAGTCTTGTGTATTTTTAATGCCACAGTTTGACCACTGGCCTTTGTCTTCATAATTTACAATAAAAGAATTCTGAATGGTCATCTGTCATGTCTGTGGTTCTGGTAGTGGCTGGACTTTAAACTGCTACTAACGTGATGCCGTGTAACTGAGGTTCATTCTCTAGAGCAGGGGTCTCAAACCAGGGAGGCCAAGACCCTGCAGGTTTTCTATCCAACCAGTCACTCCTCCCCTCAGTTTGAAGGTGTGACATCACCTGCTTTAGTGACTGGTTGGATAGAAAACCTGCAGGGTCGCGGCCTCCATGGCACGAGCTCGATGCCTGTGCTCTATGGTGTATGAGCTTAAGCCAGGGGTCTGCAACTTGTGGCTCCAGAGCCCCCTCCCCAGGGGCCAGTGGTGGAATCAAAAAGAACCAAATAAATCAAGATTAAAAACATGAACCAGATAATGACCAAAAAAATTAAAGAAAACAGGAAAACAGCCACAAAGTGAACAAAATAGTCAAATAAAACCAAGAAATTGAACAACAACCACCAATGACATAATGAACAAGATGAGGACAAACAAAGCATAGGTGGATAAAAATGACCAGGTGTGTGGTTTCTAACCCTAAGGCAGATTCAGCCTGGATGAGTCTCCAGTTCATCACAGGGCTGACACAGAGACACATAATCCTAACCATTCACATTCATTCTTATGGAAAATTCAGTCACCAATTCACCAAACCCCTAATGCACGTTCTTGGTTGTGGGAGGAAGCCAGAGAATCCACGCAGACACGGGGAAAACATGCAAATTCCACAGAAAGACCCATAGGGTTAAGGTTAAGGGTTAGGGTTAGGCATAGGGGGCAGGGTTAGTGGGTTAGGGTTTAGGGTTAGGTTAGGGTAGGGTTAGGGTTAGTTATGGTGAGGGTTAGGGTTAGGTTAGGTTTTAGGGGAAATCTTATATCTCCATGAGATTAAGACAAGCCACTGGCACAAGTCCATACCTAACTTTTATCATTTTCTTCCTTTGAATCTGTATGTATGCGTTGTTAAAAAAGGGGGGAAAAAAAAA
>JAQQAE010019394.1:0-10943 GCA_029823295.1 Pseudamia nigra | reverse complement strand
GGAGCCTATCCCAGCTGACTTGAGCGAAGGCGGGGTACACCCTGGATGAGTCGCCAGTTCATTGCAGGGCTGACACAGAGACAGACCAATTACGGTCTATTTATCTGTTTTGGTTCACAGGAATGTACTGTAATTACTTCCATAATACTTTGAAAATACCTTACTGTGAATGAAATCTCATCATTAAGGTTTACAAAATGTACTTGAAATATGAAAAGTCAAATTGATGATTAGATGGATAGATGGATGGATGGATGGATGGATGGATGGATGGACCAACTTATAGATGGACTGACGTATTGATGGATGGATGGATGGATGTTACTGTGTCACAGCAGTGGAAATATTGCACAGACGGATAAAAAAGCAACATATATAATATACATAGAAATCGATATAGAAACAAAAAATAGTTGTAACAATAACACTATATGATATATGATAATAAAGTAACATAAAATACAAATATATGTGCGGTATTTACAGGAGATCATAATGATAAGTTAAAGGTATAAGGAAACCAGCAGTACAGCAGAAGACATGAAGGTGTCGAAGACAGAAAGAGAGAGAGAACATGCAAAACATGGAACTGGAAAATCTGTGAAATCCTTAAAAACATACTCTGTGTGGTGGATCATCTCACAATTAATGAGGATAACTGGCTGCAGGTTAGTAATGTGTTAGTAATGGGTATAAACGGAGCATCCTAGAGAGGTAAGTTTCAATAAAAGTTGAAACCATGCAGGGGGAAAAACCCAATATCAACACCACCGCCTTCTCTGGGCCTGTTTAAGATAAAGTGAGGCAAAGTGGAAAATTATCCTGTGGTCTGACAAGTCAAAAGTTGTCAGACCACAAAAGTCTTTTTGGAGTGTTTTGTTCCTTTGGGCTAAAGCGAAGAGAACCATCTGGCTTGATATCACAGCTCTGTTCAAAAGCCAGAATCTGTGTTGCTATAGCAGTGCATTGGTGCAGATGACATGAAGGCAGAACTAGCACTAGACCAGATATACAGGTTTTGGAGCAACATATGATGCCAAGTAGATGATGTCTTCCAAGGAAGGGTTTGCATATTTTGCCTGCACAAGGTCAAACCACATTCGAGTCCAACAACATGACTGTGTAACAGAGTGGCCTGTCAGGAGTCTTGAACTTAACTCCATGCACTTGATTCCATGTCATCTACTGTATATTGTGTTACGAACTTTGTGTCTTCCCTGTAGTTTTGTGCTTTCTCCCCATCAGTTCCCGTTCTCCATGTTCCTCATACCAGTCTCTCTGGCTCTGGAGTTAGATGTTCTTAACGTGAGCTTGCTGCTCATTGTTCAGTCCAGTGATTGTCTGTGTCGTCCAGTATCTGTGTCATTTCTTGTTCCATTTCTGCTCCTTCCTTTTGTTTCTCCTCTGTCCACTAACACCAACCAGTCAAGGCAGATGGCCACCTACTCAGAGTCCTGGCTCTGCTGGAGGGTTTTCTCCTCCATTAAGGGAAACCCTAACCCCATCAACCTAGGCTTGCTCTTGGAGGTTCTGTTGGGTTTGGTCTCCATATAGTGTTGGAGGCTTCGGCCATGAATGAAGCACCTCGAGATAATCTTGGATTATGATTGGATTGAATTGAACTGAACTGAATAGTGGAATGATAAATGCAACTGAGGAGACCATGACCTGTTGAGCAGCAGAAATCTTACACCAAAGCCAGAATGAGAACTTACTCCACTTTGAAAATGATACCAATTGGGCTCCTCAGTTACCAAAGAAGTGGTGCTGTAACAGAATGGTAAACATGACCCTGATCCAGTGACTCTGACCTGTGTGTTTGGCGTCAAATTCAGAATGTTATTGTGAAATTTCTCAGGTTCAACATTTGATATGCTGTCTTTGTGCTACTTTCAGTTAGATATGGGCTACTGCAAAACATTGCATTCTGTTTTTCTTCCCATTTTACGCAGCGACTGAACTTTTTCAGAATTCATGTTTGAATGAGGCTGTACCTGAATGAGGGACTGTAGCTCCTGCAGTTTGATCTTGAGCACCTCGTTCTCTCTTTCCAGCTCAAAAATCTGCTCTCGCTTCGGCCGGTTTTCAATGTCGTTCTTCAGCTTGAGACTCTGCCTCCTCTCCATCCTACACTCCTCCTCCACTTTATTCAGCCTGTGCTTCAGCTGGTCAATCTGATGTGATAAGTAATGAAGACAGTTTTAGAAGAGATTCTGAATGTAATAATGTCTAAATTTGAGACATTTTAGGGCTTTTTAAGAAAGGTCAGGGTCTGTCGGTACCTCTAGCTGCAGGTCTCGGCTTCTCATCACTGCCATGTTCTTCTCCTCGCTCAGTGCCGCGTACCTCATGGCCAGTTTGTAGTTTTCATCCTTCACTCTGAGAAGCTCATCATTATATGCGTTTCTTTCTTCTTTGAGCTTGTTGAATCCTGGTGAAACAACCACAGTCATTTAAAGGTCCCTGTACAGGTTCTAGGGGGTCTCTTAAGTAGTTCTACGTAGAACTTCTGTAAGCACTGAAGACTACGATGAAGGGAAAGGTGCTTGATCCTAATGACATACCAGTGGAGGTATGGAGGTGTCCAGGTGTTTACAGAAAGCTTGGTTGAAGTGTAGCTCATTTAAACACACAATAATGCACTTATGTTCAACTTCCTTCCAAAATGAAGAAACATTGGCACACTGCCCTCTGGGTAACAGGGACCATATAAGATGATGCACACGGCGATGCTTGAACTGGTGTAATTTACCAGAGGCAGGTAGTACTCAAATACAGTTACAGTACTTGAGTATTTTTTTCCTCATTTTTTAAAAATGTTCATCTGAGGGCAGATGTTTTCTAGAATGCTTTTTACTCTTACTTCATTACATTTGTGATGACTAAAAATACTTTTGCTCAGTTACATTTGGTTGTTCCACAATGAGTCGGACTCATTTTACACTGACTTTGTTTTAAATCAAATCAACAAATGAGCAAAAAAGGGACAAAATTAGTAAAGCACATTAAAAAAATGAACAATATGACCAAAAATGAGCAAAATATTAAGTAAATATGCAACAAAAGAGCTAGAATGATCAAAAATAATGAAGTCAAAAGACAAACTGAACAAAATAATACAGTGAATTACTAAAAAAGGAACAAAATAACCAACAGAATGAAGGAAATATCAACTAAATATGTACAACAGAACAAAATCATCAGGTAAATTAAGAAAAAAATAAACAATATAACAACCAATTTGCAAAATAAGCAACAAAATGGATAACATTATCAAAATAATCATGCAAAAATGAACACCAAAATATAACAAAAAATAAAGAAAAAAATTGAATGAAATCAACAAGAGACAACAAACGAGTAAAAATGATCAAAATAAGCAAATCTTGTTTTTTTCCCCCAACAAGTAATACATATGTTAGGCTGTAATGATATATATATTTTTTTTTATTAGATACTTTTTCACTTGGTATGTGTTTTTATGAGTACTTTTACCTGAGTCATTATAATAATGCTTTGTCTTACTTTGTTTGCTGTTTATGTTTACTCTCCTAGTTCAACTACAACTGAGCGGCTCCACAGTACTGTGAAGCAAAACTATTCATATTTACTACAACACTGTAACATATATTGACTATCCACATTCTCCCTTACCCACAATGTTTATGTTTAATCATTTGTATCAAAAATAAGAATTAATTGGGATTTCTTTTTAGAAATAAATCTTGTTTTCCCTTTTATACAAGAAAAAGAATATTTGAGGTGGTTTTCCTGTCCATATTGGATTATGAGGATGTAATCTATGCAGTCAGTTCTAAAACCTCTGGATGCAGTTTATCATCCAGCCTTTTCGATTGGTTATTAAAACAAATAGCTAATCAGCCAATCACAGGGCTGCAGTTGTCTGGGTGAAAATGCCCTGTTGATGCTCGAGGTCAGAGGAGAATGATCGGACTGGTTCGATGGAGCACCTGGAGGAAACATCAACTCCACACAGAAAGGCTCTGTTTTAAAGTACTGTTAAACATTTGTATTTTTTAGCTGATCTGGTCTTCCCGTTGTGCATTATGGATTTTACTCATGTTGTGATTTTATTTATTTTATGTCTTTTATGTACTTCAACACCATTGAAAATAAAAGTCCTATTAAATTTGGGCAGGGTTTAATGCATTAGGTGGTTGTCACTTTTAGTGTTACCAGTTACTCAGATTGAAAACGTGTTGTTTCTCCTGTTGCTGTGTATTTCTCACATCTGCCAGTACTTTTACCCCAGAACATACCATAGACTTTAAAAGAACATCAAAATTCAGAGAAGATGAGGGAACCGGTCGAGGCAGACGGCCGTCTACCCAGAGCCCTGGTTCAGCTGGAGTTTTCTCTTCCGTTAAACGAAGTTATAACAGGCACTACACTGTACATATATACAATGAAAGTAAACTGAATTGAAAATTAAAACATGCATGTTCATAGTAAGGGTCCCTTAAAATAGTTCAGTGTGCATTATCCTACAGCTGAGATTATTAGACGTCCACTTCAGAGAAATTGCAACACTTCTTCCATTTCCACATTTACTGAAACACTAGAGAACAACATGATCTCGTGTTTAAATCTGAATTTAGAGGTAAACCAGCCGCAGTGTCCTAGTTTCGTGAACAGGCTTTGGTAAACAATGATAGGGACAGCTCAGACCCATGAAACACAGCTGTGGTTAAACCAGTGAAAATAAAAAGTTTCAGTGTACCGGTACAACAGTTTAATTCACAAGCTGTGCAATGATGTCAGTATGGATCATTTTATTGTCTAGAGCTGCCGTTCTCAAACTGTCCCAAAACCATTATCAGTTCGTTCATTTTTTGATACAGTATTTTGGGTTTGTAAAATAGTTTTTCATAACGGTCATTGTTTTCTTCATTTGTCATGTATTGTTTATTATATTATCCATATTTCTTCTTGGTTATTTTATGAAATCTTGCTTATTGAATTCAATTTTGTTCATTTTGTTAATGATTTTTATATTACTTCTTATTTTTTCATGGTTTTATTTATTTTTGCTCATTTTCTTAATAATACTGATTTTATGCAATTTATTGATCATTTTGGTAACTTTTTATCATTTTGTTTATTATCATTTACATTTTTGTTCATTTTGTTATGTTTTATTATTTTCTTAATACAGTATTTCTTCATTATGTTTAATATTTAATTATTGTTGTTCCTTATTTTCTTAATTTTCTTATTACGTTGCCAATTTTTAAAACTTTGTCATTATTCAATTCAATTTTATTTGTATCGCGCCAATCATAATCACTCTGTATGTCTCTAGGCGCTTCACAATTCGAGGCCAAGACCTCATGACCTTTAACATTTAAAGAGTAAAATACTTAAATATATTAGAATATACTCATCTGCAGTAAAAATTGAGATACAGTAATATGGCAGTTTATGATGTTTTTAAAGTTTGGTTCACAGAAAGATGACAACTTTCTCTTTGGGTTTTGAGCTGGAAAAATGTGGGAGGCATATTTTTGGAACCTTTTAAAAGGCCCCATATGATGACAGTTAAACCTGTGTCATTTACATGTGTCTGTTAAAGACTTTTATAAGGGTGTTGACTAAATAAGGTCATTTTTCCTTGGTTTTCCAAGACCCTATTTCTAACTCTGTCACACACCTTGACTGTGACGTGCTGTACCCACCCACTTTTCATCAGACAGTGTTCTGATTGGTTGAACTACAGGTCATTCCCAAGGTGTACTGGGATCAGATTCTGATGCATGAGTAATGCGCTAAATAGAAAAGTAGCACATGGAGGTGAGGCTCACTTTTGTTTGACTGTCAGTGGTTAATGTAACATTTAAATTTGTGAATTCTATTGGGTTCTGGAGAACCCTAACCCTAACCCTAACCCTAACCCTAACTGGACAATGAGTGATTGTGATTTGGATGCCATAAGTTACAGACATTCCATACGGCATGTTTTCCCTGGACAATTTACTGAAAACAAAAAAAAAAAGGAATACGGTCAGTTCATGATGGCCACAATCACAAAAACTCTCTCACTCAGGTTCCATCCTGTGTAGATTCCTCACGGCTTGTAATACTAAGTTCATATTTTCAGAACTTTAATTTTACACCACAGACTTTGTTACCTTCAAAACCCAACACAGATATATTTCTGTGGTATGATCCTTTAAGTCTTCTCCTATACAGATATGCCACAATGGGAATGGTCAGCCATAAGGAGCATTTAATGTGAAAATCAGAGAATGATGATTACTCTGCTGGAAGGCCTGGAGCTCCTGGTTGGCCAGTCGGAGTTTTTTCTGCTCGTCCTCCAGCGTGCGCTTCTCGCGGTCGAGCTCAGCCTGCTTCAGAGTCTTCACTTTGGACTGCTGCTGCAGCTTCATCACCTCGTTCATCAGAAACTGGGTGAGACCTTCATGACCCTCCTCCACTGTGGACAGACAGTAGGTCATGAAATAAAAGACACACCTTAAACACATCAGGCTGACATAGTCTTTTAAACCAGCAGTAACAAAAACAGGCCATAGGTTTACTTTGAACTCAGCAACAAAACTGGCAAAAAAATATTAAATATGTACAAACAAGCAAGAGTGAAAAAGTAACATTTAAAAAAAACAAATGAACAGTATAAAGAACAGAAAAAACAACTACTGTATGAACAGGACAAGTAACAAAAATAATCCCCAAATTGAACAAAAATTAACCAAAATGAACAAAATAAGCCACAAAATGAATAAAAATGAACAAAATAAGCAACAAAATGAACAAAATTGAAAAAAGAGAAACCAAAATCCATTTAATGAACATATATTAATAAACAAAGACCCAAATAGTCACAAAAAATGAACAAATGCAACATTAAAAAAGTACAAAGTGGAACAATAACATGACAGCATAATCCCAAAATAAACAAATATTAAAATCAATTGAATCAACTGACCTATACCAAACAAATATTAACAAAATATATTATTATTTATTTCAAGGTGGATTTTAAGGAGACTATCATCATGAGTTACCCCAACACATTGCCAAATCCCCATGAATTCTACAACCATGATAACAAAAATGGCCTCAAAGTGGGCGGGGCTTACCTACGATGGTGGAGAACCTCCGCGTGGGTTCATTCCCGGTGACCATTTTGTACAGTTCGGGATAGTAAAACTCCAGACTCTCCAGAAAGGCTACATACCCGCGCTCTCCTTTAGTCTGGAGGATGTCAAGTAGGCGGCCTGAGAGAGGACACAGGGTTAAAAACGCATTCAGCTCTGAACTGCTTGTATCAGTGATGTACAGTAAGCTCCACCTACTTGTGCGGTTTGCTTTGGTTGGCAGTCGCATGGAGTTGAGAATCTCATCCTCATCCTCCTCATCCAGGACTTTGCACTGGCGGAGGTACGGTGTGAGCTTTGCCGGGTAAATGATGCGGCAGAGGTCGTAGCGCTTGTTATCCACCTCATCCCACATGACCCTCATGTCTTCAAACACCACAGATGTCCCGTTTTCCATCTCATGCACCCTAAGAGGGAGTCAATATTATAATATTTAGCTATTTAGAGTGGATGAGGCTGTCCTCTGCTCTTATCTGGATGAGTCTGGTGCTTATGTGAGGACTATATTTGACTTTTCAAGTGCATTCAACACAATCTAATATCCAACAGGTCAAAGCGATGAACATGGACTAGCTTCCTGGAACACAGACTACATGACAAGAAGATCACAATTCATCAGGCTGTGGATGTCTCACTGAGCCATTAATGAGTAGCAAAGGGGCTCCACACGGTACTGTTTTGGCTCCCTTCCAGTTCACATTGTACACAAAATACTTTCAAGTATATATTTGTATCCGTGTATACTTTATATATCAGTACACAGAGTAGCTGTGACATCACCCATTGGTTTCTGAACTGATGTTTTAAGGCCAGTTTGATTGTGACTCCCGGGACCCAAATGCCATAGGTGAACATGTTTGGACATACAGAGTGGAGCTGCAGGAGCACAATGGGCTTATGGGTAAACTGCTAAGCAATAGCTTACTGACTCAAACTTCATCTAGCTAAGTCTAACAAAGTCATTATACTGTATTGCTAGTGTAAGTTCTGAAACACAGCTATAGTTGAGCTGCTTGGTGGGAAGAAATATATTTTATTAATGGAGGTATCAAAACAGCAGGAACCCGAATGAATGCTCCAACTTAAAAGTGGTTCCCCCTTTGCCCATTCACCGGGACGACACTCCCAGAAAGGGTTTTTTTCCCCCAGATACAGTGATAAAAGACATCTGTGAAACTGTTGACACGACACCTACAGATGCAAAAAGGACAAAAATGACTCTTTATACGATATGTTTATATAACATGAAGTCAGTGGAAGTCCATGGATGCCAGGGATTTATGGAACCAAACAGGCAGTACCCCAGGGGCTGCCAGCAGTATTACAACTTTAAAATATTTCCACATCGGCCTCGCTTTACAGCCCCAGTCCTTTCCCACTGTCCTGTCACATCCAAATATACTCCGATGATGCCGCTAATGTGGCATGTATCAGGAATGAACAGGAAGTGGAGTACAGGGATGTGACCATGGCCGTCTGTGACTAGATCCTACTGATGACCTCCAAAACCAAAGAAATGGTACTGAACTTTTGACAGTCTAAGACTCTCTTCAGCCAATCAGCAGTAGTGGACATGCAGGTGGTGTTGACAGACAAATATCTTGATGTACATGCGGTTGTAAGAGTATTCTCTTAGTGTATGGTCTGCAGGGAAAGCAGCCTCAGACAGAAAGATGCAGACTCAGATGCAGACTCATGACTCAGCACACTGGTGGAAAAGTCTGGATCAGTGGATCCAGAGAAGCTGGACTCCCTGGGGGACGCTACAACCCCTGGCAAAAAATTATGGAATCACCAAGCATGGATGATGTTCATTCAGTTGTTTAATTTTATAGAAAAAAAGCAGATCACAGGCATGCCACAAAACTTAAGTCATTTAAAATGGCAACTTTCTGGCTTTAAGAAACACTAAAAGAAAACCAAAAAAAATTGTGCTCTTCAATCACAATTGCTTTTTTAGATCAAGCAGAGAGGAAAAAATATGGAATCACTCAATTCTGAGGATAAAATTATGGAATCATGAAAAAGAAACACATCACTAGTACTTTGTTGCACCACCTCTGGCTTTTATAACAGCTTGCAGCCTCTGAGGCATGGACTTAATGAGTGACAACTCCAACTTTCTCTGATTGTTGTTGCCAGATCAGCTTTGCAGGTTGGAACCTTGTCATAGACCACTTTCTTCAATTTCCACCACAGATTTTCAATTGGATTGAGATCTGGACTATTTGCAGGCCACGACATTGACATTATATGTCTTTCTTCAAGGAACGTTTTCACAGTTTTTGTTCTGTGGCAAGATGTATTATCATCTTGAAAAATGATGTCATCATCCCCAAACATCCTTTCAACTGATGGGATAAGAAAAGTGCCCAAAATGTCAACGTAAACATGTGCATTTATTGAAGATGTAATGACTGCCATCTCCCCAGTGCCAATAAGATAAGACAGATAGATACTTTATTGATCCCAGAGGGAAATGAACATACTGTACCTGACATGCAGCCCCACATCATCAATGACTGTCAATTTGCATGTTTTCTTCAGGCAATCATCTTCATAAATCTCATTAGAATGGCACCAAACAAAAGTTCCAGCATCATCACCTGGCCCAATGCAGATTTGCAATTCATCACTGAATATGACTTTCATCCAGTCATTCACAGTCCACGGTTGCTTTTCCTTAGCCCATTATAACCTTGTTTTTTTTCTGTCTAGGTGTTAATGATGGCTTTTGTTTAACTTTTCTGTATGTAAATGTCTGTGAAGATTCTCAGTCATCCGGGTCATAGTATCCAAGGCGTGTGGTTTTTCTTCTGGACTGGAAAATTTCCAGTCCAGTTGACGGAAGAAAAACCACACACCTCTGTATGTAAATCCCATTTCCTTTAGGCGGTTTCTTACAGTTCAGTCACAGACATTGACTCCAGTTTCCGCCCATTTGTTCCTCATTTGTTTTGCTGTGCATTTTCTGTTTTCAAACCATATTGCTTTACGTTTTCTGTCTTTGATGTCTTCCTTGGTCTACCAGTGTGCTTGCCTTTCACAACCTTCCCATGTTGTTTGTACTTGGTCCAGATTTTAGACACAGCTGACTGTGAACAACCAACATCTTTTGCAACTTTAAGTGATGATTTACCTTGTTTAAGAAGTTAGAGAATCCTCTCCTTTGTTTCAACTGACATGTCTCGTCTTGGAGTCATGATACATGTCAGTCCACTTGGTACAACAGCCTCCAAGGTGTCACCTTCTCCTTTTTAACTGCAGACTAATGAGCAGATTTAATCTGATGCAGCTGTTAGTTTTTGAAATGGAAATTTACTGGGTGATTCCATAATTTTTTCCTCAAAATTGAGTGATTCCATAATTTTTTCCCTCTGCTTGATCTAAAAAAGCAATTGTTATTGAACACAATTTTTTTTCTTGATTTCTTTTAGTGTTTCTTAAAGCCAGAAAGTTGCCATTTTACATGACTTTAGTTTTCTAGCATGCCTGTGATCTGCTTTATTTCTACAGAATTAAACAACTGAATGAACATCCTCCTAGACTGGTGATTCCATAATTTTTGCCAGGGGTTGTACCCTAAATTTAAGGTACTGCATGTTTTTGAGTTGCAAGCTCAAAATGTCCATCCCAAAACCTACCCTGTGCACAAGACTAGAGTACCCAACAATAAGTCCAAAAGTCAAACAAAATATTCAGGATAGGCTGAAGACATAACCAGTCCACAATAGGCATGGGCCGGTTACCGGTTTTACGGTATACCACGGTATGAAAACGTCAAGGTTTCAAAACCACTAAAATTTT
>JAQQAE010019393.1:0-10943 GCA_029823295.1 Pseudamia nigra | reverse complement strand
TTTTAGATCTTTAAGTCCATCTCATGAAAAATGGGATCAAAAACAAAAGTGTTGCGTTTATATTTTTGTTGAGTGTAGATACGTGATGGTAATTACATTCAAACGAATGCAACACAAACTGCCCTGGAAGGTTTGCGGTCCTCATTATGACAGCGTAAACATTTATGTCATTTACGGATTGATCATTATAAGCTTGTCAAATACTATCTTAATTAACTACTACTGGCATGTTTTTAAATTGAAATTGAAGCAGCGTCTTAAACATGTACTCGCTGTTGTTATGAAACTAAAAATATGAATCTAAATATGTACAAGTGCACTATTCGGTGTTGAGTAAGCTGACATGGTAATCGAGTAAAAGTATTGTTACCTTACAATATTTAGTGAGTACTCACATAATGAGCACACATATTGTTCGTTCTTGTCTATTTTTTCTTCATCTTTTATTTACTAGATTATTTTATTGATTTTTTTTCATTTTTATTTTTATTTTTTGTTGTTCATTTTTGTTAATTTAATTTTTTTATTATTTTGATATTTATTTTGTGCATTTTTGTCCCTGTTTGCTCCTATTGTTAACTTTTGTTGATTTATTTCAGCATTTATTTCTTTGCTCCTTTGGTTGCTTATTTTGTTTATTTTTTAAAATTTGCTTTAGTAATTTTGCTCATTTGCTTTTTTTGTTTATTTGTTGTACATTTATGCTTATTATTCCATTTTTGTTGATTTATTTAATTGAATTGGCAATTTTTGCCTGTGTCATTTCTTGCCCTGTTGATCTTTGTTAATATGCTTGATCATTTTGTTCATTTTACTTCTTTTCCTTTCGGCTGTTCCCTTCAGGGGTCGCCACAGCGAATCATCTGCCTCCATATTCTTGTACACTTTTTCACCACAAATGTAACTGAGTAAGAGTAAAAAGTAAAACAGCAACTCTCAGAAATACATATTTTTGAACAAATTACTCAAATACATGATGAGTAAAAGTATGTGACTACTTGACACCTCTGGCATTAGCCTCTATGTTAAATTACAGGACTTGAGAGTTGAATCTGCCAGCGTTTGGCACATCATGGGTTAGTATGGCTGAAACCTGCTGAAAGACCACCGTCAAAATGAATATATTCATGGCCTAACACATGCCCAGACACAGCAAAAGTGTGGTAAAAAAGGGCCTTTTTGACACTGATCTAAATAACCATTCCACCTCTGCAGCGCATTAGCAACACTGGATTTCAGACAAGTGCCGTTGAGGTTGAAGATGAAAAAAGCACAGAGGCAATAAAATTATGACTCAACAGTAGTCACATTTGTACCAGAAGCAAATTACACCTCAAAATTGTTGCTGCAGCTGTCTAGTGGATGAAGCACTAGCTATTGCAGCAGACCTGGAGGCCTATAAGAACAGCAGTGCAGCCAGTTCAACAGGCAGTCAGCCAGGCCACCAGCCAGGCAACATCCCACTACAGGAGAGCAACACGGAAACAGGGCTCTGAGCTGCTCTCGGTACTCCACATGGCTCCCCGCCTGCCTCAATGACTGCAAGGAACATTCAGCAGAGGCCTCATCAGGAAAAGGTAAACACACTCACATACACTTTGCCACCCACATTCTCCTGCCAGAAATAGGATACCCCCCACAAGATGACAGAGTCACATGCACGTGCACATTGCAAATTACCACAAAACATACGCATCCCCATATAAAAACACAAAAACTTCACATCGTTTTCACCTAACCTATTTACAGACACAGGGCTGGAGATATCAAAGCTCCACACTCTCTCTGGGGAATTCCTCCTTTCTCATGTTTTAAGGGGAAAAAGATGAAAACAAATCTCATTCTCTCTGCACCTCCCCTGTGTGTGCATGTGCGCATCTCCTCTGCCTTGTTAATGTGCTAAAATGTAAATTGGTACTGCTCAACACTGTGTATGAGGCTGTCTTCTTCATACTGAGAGGAAGCTGCGATTTGCTGACAGACTGTGGATATGCCTTTATTCACAACCCTGTAGTCTGATTTCATCTGTCTGCTTGTCTGTCTGTCTCGTCCCCTTGGTGTTGCTTTAGTTTCACTCTGTATTGCTACTATAATCATTTACATCACACTCATCTTCTTGAGCTAAACAGGTGCTTTTTCTGAGTTCTGGAGCTGATTGTTTAGCAATTCGCACTTTTATTCAGTTGGCGTGCAACCTTAGTCCCACCATTCTTCACTCAAAACTCAGCAACACGATGAAGTAGCAATGAAGCTGGACTCTAACCAAGAATGACTCAGTGATTCATCATTTCTCTGGGCGAATAGAAGCAGGAAAATATCAGCAGTATGGAAATGGGTTTTCATTACTGACCAAAAACAGATCAAACACACCACACTGCTTGGCAACCTGACAACCAAACCCTGACCCTTCACATACAAATAAATACAATTTGTATTTATTTGTGTGGCTTCTTTGCCATTAAAATTTAGAATAGCAGTGTGTTAACAAATGTGCGTTAGCAAAAGAAACAGCAGCAGGCGTAATAGAAAAGATTTCACAACAGAGGTCCAGAGATTACTGAGGCCGACACTCCCAGCATCACAATGGCATATTTTACGGTTTGGTGTGTTGCAACTGAGGTAGCAGTGGATGTAAAGCCAGGAGTCACTTTCTCTGCTTTGAAAAATCATTATCACTGAGCCACAGACCATTATGCTGCTGGCCTGTTAAAAATGTCCACTCAACACGATATAGACCCCCCCCAACAACACCTCTGGACCCCCATCAGTAGAGGCTTAAGTGAGTGATGGATTTGCTACATCTGTGGAGTGAAGGAGAGCAGAATTCTGATGCACAAAAATAGAGCTGGAGCCTGCCAGAGCAGGAGACTGAGACTTAATGAGGGATGCAATCATCAATTATTCAAAACACTTAATCATGGTGTGGCACGATGCTGGTGCACAAACACACACGTGCACATGCAGACAGAGACACACGTACACAGACTTATCACAGGCTTCACAACACAGAAAGATACAGGTAAATAAAACAAAAATAACGATACAGTTATTTGCTTACACAAGGAAAGACATATGACACATAGGAAGTGACATCTTCATCCATCCATCATGTATATGTGCATTTCCTGCAAAGACAGGGTTCATGTTTGACAGACAACTGTCTGACAAGCACAACATATATGGGCATATATACAGACAGCCACTGACATTCACATTTGCAGGCAGTTGAGTTTTCTATTTTTTCTCACCTTTCTATCTCCTTACAGACAGGACTTACTCAAGTCCGTGTACAAGGACACAGCATGCATTCCTAGAATTCCGACAAAACTATGTGCGCCATTTCTTTGGAATAAGCAAAGGTATTAAGTCATATATTAAGTTATATGTAATGCAGATACACATACAACATATATACAGTATATGTATATATATATATATCCACCAACAAATGAAGGACATTCAAGTTAGGGCTGAGAACTGTGAAACTAGAGGGACTGAAAGGCAGCAGAGAGGAGTAGGTAACTAAGGATGCTTTAGGCTAAACTTTCAACAATAACAGCTCCAATCCTCTTCACTTCCAAGCCGCTGGCAAGCCCTGCCTGTGTAGCTTGCTCTCAGCAACATGTACCAAAACACACATCTAAAGAAGCCAAAGGGTGAGCTTTATCGATGACTTCCATGTGGCGCTCAAACCCTGTCTGTTATTCTGTCTGTGCTGGAAGGGAGGGAGTAATTCCTTACCTCTGTCCTCTGAGACATGGACATAAGTAAGAGTATGGCGAGAACTGCTAGATTCAGTCTTCCCTTAAACTCCTGGGAGCAATTCCCAAGGGGTACAACATCTTCTCCCGAGCCTTTCCAGTGCAGCCTGCTGCCACTCGCAGCCATCAGTCAGTCACAGTTCTTGCCTCCTGCTCGTGTGTCTAATCGCCCATGCACACTGTCAGTGACTGCCCTTCCATTTAAAAGACAGGCAGCCAGACAAAATCAATCTTTACTGAGTGTCCATGTTTAATAAAGCCCTGTTGTTTCTTATGGACTCTGACAACATGATCAGCCTCCAGACCACTTCACAAACGGGCAAGAGTAACAACAGCAGAGCGAGTAGGATTATTTCACAACATCCAACCTTGTTGTTGGTCTAGTTGGGAGTCTTGCCCTCAAGCTGACACAAACATGCATAAACCAAAACTGAGATGAAGACTTAATCATCTGATGTCATCAAAAGACTCAGAGTGAATCACCATGCGACTGTCAGACTCAGGACCTGATTTGCATAATTTTCATTTGTAAATTCAAAACTCTTTGAACTTTGCACAGACATTTTCAGCAAAAGGGATGCACACACACACACACGCACGTGCACGCAAAGTGCAAAAAATCTAATGCTGCATATGCACTCTGTGAAAGTTCCTGGAGGTGAAACTTTCTGCCAGCTCTTGAAATAGACCCTTTTAGCACCCTATGGTCTATTGGACTGCTGGTCTGTCTGAACTCTCACAGAGAGTAGTGGGGCTATTGGCATTCACTTCCCTGTGGGGCTTCCAGTCAATACAAACCTCTTAGACTGTGTGCGTTTCTGAGTGTGAGTGTGTGTAAGTGCAAGAGAAGGATAGGAAGAAGGGAGAATGGCATTTTCAAATCAAATGCTCATTTTTCCATCTGAATACAGACGTCTGAATGACGTAGTTTGTATGCATAGTGGTAAGTACACGGTGTCAGAAACTCAAGCACTGTAAAGTATCAGTGGGAAAGTTTCCATGCTCTATGTGATGTGCGTATGTATGTCAGTACGTATGTGTATGCAGTGTGTGTCAGTATGTACAGTATGTGCACGTGGTTCAGGTAATGATGGTGTGCTAAAGCAGAGTCCCACCTCTCAGGGCCCAGACGCTCAGTGTCATCCATCATAGTGCTACTGCTAATGATACCAATACATACACCAGCAAAAGAGGGGGTGGGGGAGCTGGGGAGAGGAAGACAAAAAGGGGACAGGAATAGAGGAAGAGGAAAGCAAAGGGAGCTGCAGAGGATATTTGGGCAAGAAATGACAAAGGCAGGCGAGATTATAAGAGACAAAGAACAACACCGCATTTTGGCGTCATTATTGCACTGTATGTTATGAAAAAATCTTTGTCATGCCAATAAAGCTGATCTAAAAATTTGCATTTGAGAGAAGAGTGGAGGAGGCTGAGGGTAAAGAGAGAGAGAGAGAGCGAGCAAGCTGGTGGGGAAGAGGCAGTAAGCATGAAGGGGGAAGGAAATGTGCTGTCACGGACTGAGGTGTGAAAGACTATTTGTGTGACTGGAATAGGCAATCTGATGCTCCCAGTTCTCTGCCGTTCCCTCTGAAACACACAAACACACACACAGAGGAGAGGCAACGCTGCCCACTGCCAAATACACACCGGAGTGAGACTGTGTGTGCGCTCTGCATGAACTCCACAGCATCTGTGTGGTATAATATTAAAAGCCACTGGATGCTGCTTGTTTGACACGACCTCTTTGCTTCTCATGAATAAGACACAAGTCTCGCTTCTGAAAACTGAGTTTCATCTTTAGTGATGGATTAATGGGTTATTCTGAAATTCATCTCAGTCTCTAAATGTGACAGGATCAAATTTAGAGAGAAACATCAGGAGAAAATACTCATTTCAAACCCGTTTAGCAGAGAAACTCCCTGGCAAATGCCACCAGTGAAAAATTAGCTTTATAGTACATCTCACAGATACAGTAATATGTTTAAACATGGAACAAGGTTGGTCTACACTCATAAATATCTCATGACATGTCACGTTCAGTTTACGCTGCAACAGAGTTATTAAATCAGACAGAAAATGTCATCATAGAAAAATTAATTCTGCTAAAAAAAATTCAACTGCTCACAGCTGGTTGGCTAAGTCTTTCTGTAAGTGGAAAGTGTGCACAGTTATTAAAACAAATATTTAAAATGTTATACAAACCTTACAAATGACCTTTGTGGCAACAAGTGGTCACATTGCTACGTACAAAGACTATTTCTAGATGTCCATTTTGCCCTCCAAAAACTTCTATGCGTTCCCATAACTCCATTTTGTCTCCACATAAAAACCCTAGCTCTCTTGACTAAACATTTATTCAGAATGAAAGCCCAAATGGATTTTAAAAACACCAAGAACAAAATACTTTTTGGCAAATTCAGATTCTAGTGCAGGTTTGTATTTCCAGAATAAACAGCAGAAAGAGGATTCAAAAGTTCAAGTGCCTTAGTTGAGAAAGTGAGAGAGAAACACATTGAACTATTTCTTTTCTTTTTCTCATCTTATTCCCAAGATACATCATCCACTCTACTTTCCTGGAGTGAGATGAAGGCCAGCAGGGCTGTGAAATTAGCCTATCAGATGCCTCCACCAGCTAAAGGAGAGCTCTGAATATGCTAATAGACTGGAGATTAAGATATGTAGCTGGGGGCACATCCGCATGCACATACATTTACAGTAACATGCACGCCTTTCAGTCTGATTGGACGCTGAATCATAATGGTAGATCTGAAGAGCAGAGGAAACTTTGGAGAATGTCTTTGATGAGGATATAGGTAATGAAGGGGATTATTTCCTAGGTGAGAATGAACAAGAAAGCGAGATAAAATGGAGAAAGACTAAAGCTGTAGGGAAAGCGTGTGCAGTGATATATGGAGACGGATGCACTGAATTACACAGGACTCTATAACGTGCTCTGGGCTGAGGACACAGGTGAGGACATCCCTCCCCTTCTCCCTCCCCCCACCTCTTCTCTCATTCCTAGTCCCCTGTTACCCTTGTGTTACACAAACAGGTGCAACCCCCTGACCTCACACCACCAGCCCCCATATCTCTCCTTCCTCGATCTCCTCTAACAACCTCCCCATGAAAAATATCATTTCTCCCTCCTCTTTGTCTCTTCTCCGCTGTGTTTCTCTCTTTGTCTGATTGCTCATCTTTCTTCATTGCTCTGCCTGCCTCTCTCTCAGGGCTTGCCATCTGTACAGTAACAGGTGCGCTGTTTATGTGACTGATGTGTTTGTTACCTGTAGCGCTGCCTGCAGCCACAGCCCGCGTGGAGAAGAGCTGCCTCTACCTATCTTCCTCCTGACCTACTAGGTACAGTTCTGCTCTTGTTTTCGGCTCCTCCACTGTGTCTCCTCCAGGTTGCGACAGGGTGAGGAGAGGGGCAGTGTAATGACTTGGGGAGACGGCTGCAAGCTGTTGTGGGTTTCTGCTTGCATTTGAGTATGCCTTTTAGCAGCCGTTCTGTGGCAGAGTTTGGGTAATTAGTCCCACTGGTTTTTTCGTCTGCGAGCGTCTATGGGTGTGTATGTGTGTGGGGTCTGCCGGCTCATCTCATTAGTCTCACAGGTGAGTGATTAAATACTCTGCAACACCTGGAAGTGTTCCCCCCACCCTCCATCCATTCCATCTCGGCTGGTGTCTTAATTTACAGCTACACCCCTGAGAGGTTCCTTGGCCCAATCTCAACACAGTCCAAGATGACACATACACCAGCAGCTCTGTTTAAAACCTCTCTAACATCCTGTTTATAAAAGAGGAGTTCTTAAAGCTGCAAAATATCAGTACTGAAATCGCACATCTCTGTCTGAAGCGCTGTGTATCAAGACAGATGACACAATACTGTTTGAGGCTATAATAGAAAAATAAAGCCATATTCTCATGGGTGGGGAGACAGTATGTTGCTCCTTTTTGGAAACCAGTAGACATGTTTGACAGCTTTGACAGCAGCTGGTCAGTACAGCTGCCAGTCAGTCACTTTGAAACAGCCCTCTCTCAAAAAGTCTGAGGGTGACGGTCTGTAATGGCTGAATTTTCAAAAAAAAGGAGACAAGAGCACATGTCAGTCATAAAATGTCGTAGAGTTATATCCTAAAGGTTATAGACTTTTTGAGCCGAGACAGCAAAAATCATTGATGGTAAGTGTTTAGTTGCTGAAGGGCACGTGTTGTCGGTTTTCTTATCCTCCACCAAAAGCATGAGAGAGACTTAACCCTGATTCCCACTAATGAATCTCCTGGAAAAAAAAGCACTCGTCAGTTTCATCATCTAATCTGTTGATCATCTGCAACATTACATATTTAGTCAATCAGTCATGGAAATGGGATGGAAGGACAAAATAATTGAATAAATAATAAAGAAAATGAGTAAAAATGAACAAAATAATCAGGAAACTGAAAAAAAATTAACAGATGAATGAAACAACACCAGTGACGAAATGAAGTTAAAATGGGTAAAGCTGTCAATTTTAACTTATTTTCTGCATTTTACATCTAATACAGATACGTATTGTTAAGGAAGACTGAATGAACCAGAGAGATCAGTCTATGGGGGGGGGGGGGGTTAAGGATGTTAAGCTACTGAGGGGCTGCCACTATGTCACACTGGCAGTTATACAACAAAACAGCTCTACAGCATCAGGGACCCAGTAATAATGGAGATCATACACCTATAGGAACAGTTGGAGATGGAGGAAGCTACAACAGCAGCCACCCAATCATTTAATAAACCATACAGGCAGCCACAGCAGCGGGCATGCAGTCATATAGGAGTGCTGTGATTATATTATTGCGCGGGTCCCTGAAGGATGAGATGTGATAGATGTCAGTGGTCTAGGCAATAAATTGTGGAGGTCAATCCACTTTGATGAAGAGGTCCACTCTCAGGGAAGGACACCTGATAGACAATAGAGGCTTCAAATATTCCCTTCAGCGCACATTTCCATTCACTTCTCCAGGCTCCGTTTATCAAACTGGGGATCATTAAGTTCTTCTCCCAAGAGAGCTCTGGTCAAATGCAGCGAGGGGATCACAGTAAGAACTCATTTGAGGGGCGATTTACAGCAGAGGCCAAGGTATGAGTCTGTTTTCTCCGGTCGAGCGGAAAGTCTCAAGAGAGCGGGAGTGAGAGGGAAAGGTGAGACTGTACGCGTTTACTCATAGCTCGCTCTAAAACCCGTTAGACAGCCGAACAAATGCGCATGGGCACACGGACACGCTGGGTGACGGAATGCAAGGAATGTCCAGGTGAGCCTGATCGAGGAGGATCGCAACTGAAGGTACTTTGACTAATAACACTGCAGAACTCACTGAGGCACAGCAGGCAATCACAACTATTTCTCACATCATTTCTCTCCCACTTCCTGCTGCCTCTTTTTCATTTCTCCTTCTGCCTTTTGCTTGTTTCTTATTCTGCTTTTTTCTGAACCCGTTTCTTCTTGTGTTTAATCACACTGGATATTTTAAAAAGCTGCACAATTGTTCAATATTACCATGATGATGTGGCTAAACAAATAAATACAGTAGTGTGCATAGTAGATAACAGCTCAGTGCATGATCATGTTTTGAACTGGACAAACATTCCATAACATCTGAGCATATTGTAATTCAAGTACCGCCTCTTTACTCTTCACTGAATATCTACCTTGTTATGTAAGTCTTTGCGAGGATTATCATTGTGGTAAAATAGAGGGAAAAAGGTTCTTCACAGAAGCAACATGGCAGCTGAAAAAATTGTGATATTTTGGGTTCGCTTTTTCATTATTAAACCCAATAAATAGATAACTGTTATTGTCCCATAGGAAAATATGTTTTTAGTCTGTCACAACATGTTACATAATAACATAGTTACACAATGGGATATTCAGAGTTCTCACCATCAGCGAACCGCACTAGAGTTTGGGTGGAGGTGTACCGAACTGTACCAAGACCACCTTCTGGAGGTGGTCTCGGTACGGTTCTTTAGTCCGAACCAAAACAAACTGGTCCGCTTTCACACTAGCCCAAACGAGTCCGTCTGCTTTAAGCGGACTAAATGCTGTAGGTGTGAAAGCACCCTAAGGCTACCTTCAGACTGCACGACCCAAGTACCCATTTTTTTGGTTGACATTTCACAATACTATTTAAGGTGTGTTATATATCAGATTCTGAACTGACCAACATGCTCGACAGAACCAACACATTCAACCTTCTGTGATCAACAAATCATAAATGACCAGGTTGTTAATCTGTCTGATTGTAGTGAGGTAGACAACAAGATACAAGCAGAGTTTCATTGAAATCACCTGTCCTTTGACAGACCAACAGAAAGAAAAGACTTCAGTTCATCAAAATCTTTTTCTTGCACTTTTCACACGGTTCCCACACACATTTCTTTCCATCGGTCTCACATAAAGATCAATATAATTCATACCACTTGAAGGACAGCTAATATCAATGAAACTCCGGTTGTATCTTGTTGTCTACTTTACTATGATCAGAGGATTTATCTCTTAATTTGCTGTTTAAGGAGATGTAGATCATGGTATATGTTGAATGTGTGAATATCTGTCAACTCAGTGAGTTTTTACAGAAGAGTCACAACAAATACTTATGAGATCTGTCACCTCACAGTCCCTCCATTGATGACATCCATAAAAACTGTCTTGAATGTCTACATGACTGATCTTTGTCAGCACAGAATTATGACAAATGTTGGCTGAGAATGACATGAAAGCCACATCTATTCTAATGTGACAGTTCAGACTCAAATCGCACGACAAAACATTACACCTGAATCCGATTTCAGACCACATTATGGACGTGACCATACACAAATCGAATTTAAAATGATCAGATTCCATGTTTGTGACATTAACATTGCCAAGAAAAAGACAGACAAGTACAGACAAAAAATTGGGTTTGCACCACCTGCGCCTGCAGTGTGAATATAACCTTCGACAGAAGAACATTCACCCGCCCGTCCCAAGCAATGACATAACGCCATCTATCTTTAAAAGTAGTGTTTTGATTTTGTGCTTTTACACCTCATGCAGGTACACAGCTACCATGCATCCCAAATACCGAGTACCGTATTTTCCGCACTATAAGGCGCACCTAAAAGCCGTCTATTTTGTCCAAATATGACACTGCGCCTTATAAT
>JAQQAE010019391.1:0-10944 GCA_029823295.1 Pseudamia nigra | reverse complement strand
TTCGCCGAGACCTGGAAGTGACTACTTGTTATCCGGTTAAAACCTCGTTGTCAGAGGTAAATTTTTTGCAGTTTTTTCCTTGGTATCTGAATTTCTCGTTGTCAGAAGAGCTCTTTGTCTGAGGTACCACTGCATTCTATTTGAATGTGATGCCAGAAATGCATTTCAAAAGAGTTGAGTCAATGAGGAAATAAAAATAAATTGTGAAATGCTTAAAAAACAAACCTGGTGGAGTATCTCACAGTTAATTAATAAATAATTTAAGTTAAGAAGCAAGACAGGATGAGTCTTTCTGAAGTAAAGATGGTGAGGGGTTCACTTTGTGAAAGACCCCAGTAACGAATAGTGCAACGATTTAAGAATTATGTGTCTCAGCTTAAAATAACAATTAAGTTGGAGATTTCATTTTCTACAGGTCATATTATTAAGTTTAAAAATCAATTCTCGATGAGTGTGAGCTTGGGACCCTCAGACAACAGGTTCTGTGGTGGACATCACTGCATGGGCTCAGGAACTTTCAAAACCACTGTCTAGGAACACAGTTTGTCACTGTGTCCACAAATGTGAACTGAAACTCTATCACACAAAGAGGAAACCCGATACACACCAGAAACACACTGACCCCAATTAAAGATGGACTGCAGCAAAGTGTAAATCTGTGCTGTGCGGTGACCAGTCAAAATTTGAAATTCTCTTTGGAAATTGTGGATGCCATGTCCTCCAGGCTGGAGAGGGACCATTTGGCCTGTTATCAACACTCACTCAATCACCGTCTGTAATGGTATGGGGTAATTAGTGCACATAACATGGGTAACTTGCACATTTATGAAGGTAACATTGATGCTGAACAATGTACACAGGTTTTGGAGCAACTTATGCTGCCAAATGGATGAAATATTTTTTCTCTATATTTTGCATGTATTCCAACATCATGGCTCCTCAGTAAAAGAGTCAGGATGCTGAAATGACCTGCCTGCAGTCTTGACTTGTCACCTACTGGTACATTAAGAAATGTTAAATATGACATTGATGTCCAACAGCAAGGAAGAATGGGAAAATATTATACTTTCAAGATTATAGCACTTGGTCTCAGTTCCTCAGTTGTTAAAGGATGCGGTGATGCAGCTGTGTGTTGACCCTTCAAAATGAGCATGTCGTTTTCAAAAACGATTCCAATTTTCAGTTATGACATTTGATATGTGATATTTATGCAATTTTCAACTAGATATGTTTTCTTAGTGGTTTGTAAATCTTTTTGTTTTTCACATTTTACATAATGACTCAGTGTTTCTGGAGGAGCTGTATGTAGTATTGCAGTCACTCTTTAACAAAGCTCAAACAAGACTCGACACAGACAAACGTCACAGATTTTAAAGTAGGTATATTTTATTGATGGTCATGATTCATTTTCACCAGGTCTGCAAATGTACAAGTCTGTGGTAGGCTGTGCAAACATGCTCAAAACACTACAAAGCCACTGCACTCGCGCCAACCAACAACGCAGTAAACAATGACAGTTTGTAATCATATGCAGTATTCGGATACAGAGTCCTTCTCATAGATATATATAGAAAAATATAAAGTCCTACCTTTTAAACTAATAGACAAAAACATATCACAATAGAAACACATATCCACAGATGCTGTGATGCCCTTATTTGCTGAATGATATGTGAAATGTCTTAATAAGCAGAGAACAGTAATTTTCACTTTGGATAATTGAAATATACATATTGGATTAAGGGCAACAATGGTACTCATGGCATGTGGGGACATGTACATGTCTGCCATATGTGTGTCAGTGAGAAAACTAATAAACTGTGATGGTGATTGGGATGTGGCTGCACATAATTGTTCGTGAGCTGTTTAACATGCTGCATATATTTCAAAAAAAAAAAAAAAAAAAGGCAGCACAAAGCCTGCAGTGAAACCAAGAGAAACAGTTCATCTCCTTTGTGTGTTTGCATGTGTGAGAGACAGGTTTCACAGCACAAAGTGTTTAATAAACAAGACTCTGCTTAGCAAAATATTCCTGCACCACGAGCTGCTTGAGGAAATAAAGAAGCCCGACCTCAAAGAGAAGCTGATGTGGGGAGTTGGGCAAAGGAAAGGACTGTGGATTCTGAAAGCAATCGTTTATGACTGACAACAGCTTTACAACCTCCAGAGCTAAGTGAAAACAGTTTAACTTGAGCTTTGTTTGACTCCAGTGTGTATTTTTGTCATATGTCTGACTTTTCACTGTGTGACAAGAGCTCAGGACACTCCAGTCCAGTGGAGCTGAGAAATAAACATCTACAAGAGCTGGACAGAATCAGGATTTTACAGATGTTAAGCTGTGAGCAGACACTGTCACATGTATTTTCATAATCTTTTGTTATTATGGGTTGATGGTGGCCTGTTGTCTCAGGATACACAAATCTTATAAAGTATGTAAATCATCCAAAGACCAAATATGTAGATTGTTGATTCCTTCTCATCAGCCTGCATCAGCATATGATGGACTAGAACCTCTACAGGAGATATGGCACAAAAATGACACGTGGGCACACATCTAGACAGATTTTTGGCATGCGTCACTCTACCATAAATATTTTACTTTTCAAACATATTCTATCAGTTAGCATCATTATGTTTAAGAGGTAAATGCCAATGTTACATTTACAATGCTGAAAAAGAATGAATTTGGTCTGGTTTAGGCACAAAAACTAATGCCATGAGTGGTCATCAAGGTCTTTGAGGGTTACAGTTAAAAGGTACAAAATACTTTTTCTATGGTATCACAATAGGTGTGTTTCCATAAACATCCATAAACATTTTTAACATGCATTTTGATGTTTGGTATTAGAAAATCTTCATAGAAATGGCAGAATTTCAATAAACTTGGGCAAATGGGCAAAAACACCTTTTTGGTCACTAGAAGTGGTTTTGGACATTTTTCATGAAAATTGAAACATCTTTTTGAATCCAGACTGGACTGGAGGAAACAAAATTATTGATTATTCTTGTTTCATCAATTAACAAAAACTTTTGACCAAAATCAACAACAGGATGCTCTACCTCTTCCACTTTGTTCATTAGTCCTGGTAGTGTAACCTACAGCGCCACCTTCTGACCATGTTATGCAGCTGAGTTTGAAAACACCAATGCACATTCTCTTTTTTTTTTTACCTAATGCATTTTCTCTTTCTTCACCACTTTCCAAAAGTTCCCTTGAGCTTCACTTTACGTCTTATGGAAACACAGATAATGTCATGGCTAAGGTCTGATTATGTCATTGTGATTACGATAATAAATTCATGATTAGTTACTTTAGGCAAAAAAAAACAAAAAAAAAAACGTACTGACATGAACTGAGGTTAATGTACAGTATTGTTCCACTGCATTAGAACAGACACTTGTCGACCATTTTAAACTGAAACGGCACCACAGTTTTGTCTTTTTGTCTACTCTTTGCTACTCTAAAATAAATTAGATTTATGCTGTGAATGCCAGTTGTTTGTAGCAGCAGGGCTGCGAATCTGCCATGTTGGACTGAAAGCTGTTGTAAAAAAAAAGCTGTTGAGTCTCATCTATTTGTTTCTAAACAGGACATGAACACTTGTCTCCTGCGTTTACGTTCACAGTTTTGTGAAAACGATTTCAGGTACAGGACATAAGCGTGTCATAAAAAGCAGATTAGCCAAGGAATTAAATGAAACAGCTGCTGAAACTGACAAAAATGGTGGAAAAATAATTGCTCTTGAGTAGACTATCAGAAAGGGAGAGAATTTATTTCAGTGCTAAAGTTTTTCAAACCAATGGTCACACTCTTCACAAGTACTACTTACATTTTAAATGTACCTTGTCTTGCTTAGTTTTTATCCCAGAGGATACAACTATTTTTTACCAAGCATCTACAGTACTAATCGTGATCATTTCTATTTTGTGTGAATGAAATAAGGTCTTGTGTGACCGTGATGACAAATAACATGATCTAGTTAAAACTAGATAATGTTTTAGAGGTTGCTGATTTATGAAACTTTTCTGTACTTGGCTGGGATCAAAATCCTTCATTTCTCTTAGATGTTGCAACAGCCAGGGTAAAATTAAAAATGTAACTCCATTGAATTTGGCCAAAGTCTTTATTTCTATTAAGGACATGTACAGTATGACTTCATAGATGGAATTGTTATCTTCTGTACTGGGACTTAAGAGCATTATTATATTTTTCAGCTTTTGACAAGGACAAAAGTGAATCACTTGTTAAGGAAGCTGTTTCTGGTAAACACTGAATTAGAAATTGAACTTATTGTCTTCTATGGTTGTCAATAGCCGATATAGAAGGGTGATTGTCTGACCATCTGCCCGCTCATAATTGTTTTTGTTCTCAGTGATGCGGTCTTAACACAGGCAATGTGCAGTTACAGTAGACGAATGACCAGATGCGGAGGAGAGGAGACTCATTACCTCCTCATTAATGCCAGATGCCGATGCTAAGGGGGGGTCAGATGGAAGATACAGGACATCACCGGAGCAGATGCAAATTGTAGATTGGATCAAATGTCCATCCTAAACAGATTTGCCGAGCATGTTTGGAAACTGACTACACAGAGACTCGCAGATGGAGACTGCAGACTGCAGCTCATGCGATCCAAACCTTCTAATTACTGGAATAGCGGTGGCACAAAGGTGAGGTTAAATAAGGTAAAGCAAAGCCCCGTACGTGCAGTCGTTTAAACAAGGCAAAATATGATGTACGAAGAGTTTAGAGGGAAACGTGAAGATGTGATGCAACCTTTACCTGCTTCACCCTAAAAAAGATTATCAGAGCATAGGATGTGTAGTCTACAGTACATTATGAATTTAGGGTATTTATGTGATTTCTTGTATTAGATTGTTTTGGAATTTAAGAAAAGGGACCACAACACATCTAAAACAAACTCCTTTTTTCCACAGACCACCAGAGAGAGTTCCTAAAGCCCTTAATGGAGACTTTAATGCATCATGTCACTATGATGGGGTTTTAGAGAGGTAAACTAAGTGACAGTCCTGTAAATATTAGCACAGAAGAGGTCTTAAAGCATGCCCGTGTGTGTCCATGCAAACGTGTAGCTGCTGATTGTATCCACCTGCTGATTTTCTCCCTCAGTTTTACCTCCATATATGTTATGCAACTGTTTGCGGTGAAAATATTGACAGACAAGGAGAGAACATGAATTAAAAAAATGTAGCAAAGAAAAACAGCCCTCTTCAACATGTCATGTCGGTAGGTCAACGTGCCAGTAAGTTGTAAACAAAGCCAAAGAGTATGCACACTTGCCCACTTTACACTTATACAACAACACATCTGTAAAGTTAAACAAGACGTTAAGAGCACACAATGCATCAATAGAGAGAAAAGGATCTTCAGGTCCCTTTAACATATAGATATAATAGTAGGACACAAAGAGAGTATATATTAACAGTCAGCAGCTCCATGGTCCCTAATCTGGGGATTAAATAGCAATAAAATGCCCCCAGTCATAGCTTCAAAATCATTCCTCATCTTAACATTTCTGAATCGCTCCTTCCAAACATCGTGGGGTTTATTCAGCAGTGCGGTGTAGTTGGAAGAGGTCGCTGTTTTCCACAGAGATGTTTGCTTTTTTTTTTTAAATGTAGGAGAAATCCTTATTTGACCATTTGCTAAGCCCCTCCCCTAAACTAGGGACGTCCAATCACAGAGTAGCACAGTCAACAAGGTACAGCCAACACATTCTCATTTTCAGATCATCATATATTAATATTTGGTCAGGAAGTTTCAGGATGTGTTTAATGTCATCTATGCTGTGTCTTCCCTGTAGTCCTGTTCTCCCCCCTCCTCCTGCTGTGTCTCCTTCATCCTTCATACAGGTGTCTAGAGGACGGGCGGTTGTTGGTCGTAATCCAGTCTGTATCATCCAGTGTCTGTATTGTTTGTCGCTATTTCTACTCATTTCAATTGTCTGTCCTCTGTCTAGTAACCCCAACCTGTCGAGGCAGACGACACAGAGCCCTGGTTCTGCTTTTGTTTTTTTTTCCTTCTGTTTAAATGAATTGAATGGACGTCACTTTTTGGTACACAAGGTAATGCCAATGGTAAAACAATGCCATTTTAAAGTCTCATTAGGGCTTAAAAGGTCAGGGTTTAGAAAAATAAAGGTAAAAATTCCCAAATATGCATAAAACAGGATTCAAACCCAGGTCTCCTACATTGAAAACCATTAAATTAGTCTGCTGACAACCAAGTGTTTGGCTCTTTATCACTGTCAACTGGCCTGTACTGTCAGTCTCTGGCATCTAAGGCTTACACTGACATCTACCTTGTGCCCTGTGTGTTGAAAATTTACAGGGAATGGGAATCACAACTGCAATCTTTGGAGGTCAATGTCCATGTCAACATCAATGGTATTTCTTGTGTTTACAATTATAATGTTTTGCCCTCTTATGAGAGCAATTTGGGCTACTGTAGTGTCCTGAATAATAAAAAGTGTTGTGGCAAGAAGAATTAGAGGGAATTAGGGAGGCGAATGCTGAATAAAGGTAAATAAAAAGATAGGCTGGCATGATTTCAGCGATGATTTTACCACATTAACAGCCATGGGACCATATTTGAAGCATTCACAAATCAAACAGCGGCATCTGATTCACCCAGTGCAGTTAGAAACACTTGGCTGACCCAAACTGGATCCTCAATTAATTCTCAGTTAACCAGATTAAGATTTGTAATCATTATAAATGAGGAACGCATTAGGATTTTGGGTGTTCACCTCCACAGAGCCATCTCCCCACTCAGGACTCAGGTAAGAGGAAGTCATTCAGAGTTCAGCACATCAATAAGAATAAAAAGTAAGACCATTGTTTATCTTGGGGGAGGCTTGTGGGATTAAAGACAGTATTTTCAGACCATGTCAAACAGTGGCTTAAGGCAGAGAATACTGACCTCCAAATACAGCTGGCACACTGGTGATGACGTCATATTCCTATTCTCTATAGGAACCATATGCCAAGTGGTCATGACCAACCGGCAGAATATGATGAACTGGGAGGGAGAATGGGCTGACACAACAGACCTGTCAAGCTTTGGATTTCTAAAAAAAACAAGAATATACAAGCAAAGAATAACTCCAAACATTAGCATGCCAATGCAACTGCTGCTACTTTTTCATTTATTTTACAATTCCATCCTATATTACAATATTTTTCTGTACTTTTTCTTTTTGTGCTACACTGTAATAACTAAGTTACTGTCTTCTCCTACCATTTAGCCCGGCATGTAACTTTATCCTTTCTCAGTCTGTCAGCGTATATTAATTCTTGGAGCTGTTACTGTGCCTTCACATGCACTTAAAGGCCATTTTACAGAGGTACGGTACTCAGTGAAAAAACCCAAACATTTTCCACAACAACTTTAGCTACACAATTAGAGTTAATGATAGCCTACTAACTTTGCCTTGAGGCAACAGCAAAATCAAACATTAAGGCAGACATTAAGTTGAAACAGCAGACTTTATTTTGTATGTTTCAAATCAAAGTCTGTCTGTTTTACAAAGTTAATAATATTTTTTTTGTTACTGCTAAAGCTACACATGAATTTGGACAGGCAGTAATGAAAGGAGGCGGGGCTTAACAAAGGGACAGCTGTTAATGTCACTGAACAGTAAATAAATAAATAAATAGCCTATACCAGTACATTAAAGCTTTGCTCAACTTAGAACTTGGCAGTTCTTCAATGGGAAGAATCCCAGGAAGGAAATGATGTGTTTGCGTTAAAGATGCAGTTGCCAATGTTGGGAAACTGGCTAGTAGCCTTTCGCTCGTGGCAGAGTGATACAAATGATTAAACAGGCAACCTGTAAGTCAACACGGCTTACAACTTCACAGTGGTCAAGCTAGTATGACTGTTCTTTCTTTTACTTGTAACAGATGTTGAAGGAATCTGAAATGTAGGCTGTCTCTCGTCAATTATCCTGTGGTTAAATAAACTACCACTATGACTGCTTTCAACTCCGTGAGTGCATGAGCTCCTCCACCTATGAGGATGTCACCTGTCTATATATGCACCACAGAGCACAACCAACCATAAGCTAAGAGCTACATTCCCAACATTGTCGACTGCACCTTTAATAACTAAACAAAAGAAGCCCCACTTACTAAAAATAACATGGAAATGGCTACATAGAGTGTCCAAGTGATTAGAGGGCAGTGTTTTGAACAGTACAGCAGTGAAGGTGTAGCACCAAAATGTCAATGAAACCAAAGAGAACTGAAGGGAAACGTTTGCACAGATCTTGGAATTTAGACGACAAACACACAAACACATCATTTCTATTTTTCCCAATTTCTATTAGTCCACTGAAAGCTCCTGCAGACCCTCTCCCTTTGTAACCTTCACACAGCCGAGCTGGAGACCTGGAGCCATCCCACCTCGGTGTATGCCCCTGTCACGTGCCAGTACAGCACCCCCATCAGTTTGGTCCACACCAGCTGCACTTCGGCTGTGAAGAACTCTGGGTAATCTTCAGACAACACCTCCAGCATTACACCGCTCAGGATCTGGGAAAAGGGAAAACTATTTAAGATAAGTGTGGCAGATTTAAAATGGTAAGGTGTCATCCAAGAGGTGTTAATTATTGCGTTTTGAGTACTTATTGTACACAAGTCAAATGAAGAGTTCTTTTTTGGATATTTTCCCAGTTTCCCTGCAATTTGCTGCTTAAACACCCAAAAAAGGAATCTGGCATTTCCTTGGGATCAAAATAACAATCCACAGAACCCGTTTTTTCCTATTTAGATGTGAAAGAAAATAAAATGTATGAGGTATGGCTATTAAATAATGAGACTGAAATTATGAGGATAAAACCATGTGGTTCACAATCACACTGAGTGTTATATATTAGAGGTTGGGTATTCACACACAACTGCTGTAATTTTCCAATAACTACCATCTTTAGTTCACTGCAAGCCACTGATTGAAGTGCACTTGGTTTTGCAAAGGCATCAGAAAATTATTAACTTAAAAGCTGAACGTTTTAACTTGAAATTTTTGGTGAAACTGTAAAAGAAGCAGCTGAATCTTTTTGTTCATTAACTGAGGTGTATAAAGAACACTGCATATGATGTGCATGTGTGTTTGAATAGAACAAAAGATTTAGTGAAGGCAGAGAGGATGTGCAGAGGTTTTCAACCAGTGGCCCACTGGTGGTCCGTGAAGGTATTGCAAGTGATCCCTGGCATGACAGCAAATGGATCCACCTCCCACTCAGTGATGATGCAGTGGCAGATTCAAGCCTAACTCCTGCAGAAGAGGATCAGCTCACTCAGATGTCCGCAGACTCTCAAGAGACATGTACATGATACACAACCCTTTCTGGATAAGTTGTCCAGTTGAATTTCCAGCACTTACAGAAAAAAGTGTTTCATATCTCTGTGAGAGTAAATTTTCCACAGTGGTATACCTGAAGAATAAGCACAGGGCAACGCTAGAGTGAGCCACTGATATAAGACTGTCCCTATTCACAACTATACTGCAAAGAAAAGACAATTTACCCTGCCAGAAACCACACTAATATGTAAGAAAAAAAACTCATCTCAACAAAGGTCTTCATACTGGACAGCAGTGGTTCCCAGGGTGCTTCTTAGTCAGAACAGTGGTCCCTGTTAAAAAAATCAGTTGAAAACCCCTGTCCAAGAAGATGAACGTTCTGGATGCCCATGCATATCAAAAACGTCTGAAAACATTCAACAAATTGAACAAATCAAAATGAATGCAAGAGAAAAATGAAAAGAAAAAAAATGAAATATGATTTCATGCTACGTCAAGATGACGAATCAACTCACATTGCGCACTCGTTAAAGCAGTTTCTGGCCCAAGAACAAATCACAGTGCTCGATCACCCTCCCTATGCATCTGATCTAGCACTGTGGCTTTTTTCTTTTTCCTAAGATCAAACCTATGTCAAAGGAGCATGTTTTGAGTCTTTGACATAAGTTAAAAACAGAATGACAGAGGGTTTGAGGCAACTGTCTGAAGAAGACCTACTGCACTGCTTTGACCCGTGGAAGACCTGAATGCAGCAGTGTGTTGATGCAGAAGGGGAGGAGATTAAAGGAAAAACATGCTGAAAAGTATTCATGTTCAGTAAAAGTGTATTACAGCATTAGTCTAATTTGTAATAGCCATTCCTCGTATAAGTATAACAACTGAACTTATTTTTCTGTTGTGAATGCCCGACACCATTCATAATGCCAAATATACAATAACAATCCGTTTTACAATCACTCACCTGCTGTTGCTCTCAAATCAATATGAATGGAATAAGCACTCAACAAACTGATCACAAACTTTTAAATCTGAACAAAAATGAACAAAATAATCAAACAAGAATATAAAAAAACAAAAGAATCTAGAAAACGAATGTAGGGGAAAAAACTAAATGAACAAAAATTAAGAAACATTTGTACAAAAAAATGTACAGAACTGGTCAAAATGATATCAATAATCCACACAATAATCAAGAAAATGCACATCCTGTCCAGAAAAAGAACAGAAAGAACATAAAAAGAATGACTGAGAAATTCAGGTCAAGAGTGATTGCAACAATAAAACTGAATGTTTTAAAGTGAACACATTATTATACATTTGGCATTATTTATTGTACTGAAAATCAAAATTATTGTACAAACATAATACTGATTTAGGCAGAAAATGGACAAGAGTGAAATAGAGGATTTCAGATCATGAAGGGGTTCGAGGCACAAAACATAACAGCACTGAGGTGAAAAACTAAAGCAGGACAGTGCAGAAGAAAACAAAAAGTAATTCACCATTGCAGAAAAAGTGGGTGAGGCAGGTGAGAATTGAAAAATGATAACAGTTAAACATGAAAGTGGTGGGTGCATGGACAATATGAAGAGAATAAAAATAAAAATGCAGACAGCAAG
>JAQQAE010019390.1:0-10944 GCA_029823295.1 Pseudamia nigra | reverse complement strand
ACACTCGCTCATCACAATGCTGCCACAGAGCTGGGAGAGGCTTACCTCTGTGAATTTCCCTTTTAGCATGATAACTCCACCAGCTTACTCTTTTTGTTGCTTGGTAACATGACACTTTCCAAGTCAATTCCATAGGGGTTCTGTATCCACTCGTCATCACTCTGGTTTTCGGGAAAGTAGTCATTAACCCGTTTACTCCAGAAGTTCATTCTGGCCCCTTTTACAACGACAGTGAATCGGCATGGTTCTGGATTGTGAACTTAGTTCCGAGCGTTTACACCAACAAAAACTTGGTTCAGAACCTGGAACCTTGGTTCCCAGCTCGAACCAGAGAATTGTAGGTTCCAGTAGTGGGAACCGTGACAACATGAGTGGGTGTGTACAGTACATTCATGCCACACATAATGCGGTGTAAACAAAGCAGTGTGGAGGAATCCATGCAACCCACTGCAATGCAGACAACATACCAGTCGTCTGTCACGCCTGCATTATTCTTAACTGTCTTGTTGTTAATATAACATCCAAGCATGATTTTGGATAATTCACATGATGTGCCATCATGGTAATGTTTATGGAGTACTGTTTACTTCTGCAACAAACGTGCAGGACCATCCCTGCTTATGATGCAGCAGTGAATAGAATAATTAATCTCAAAACTGGTGTAAATATGGGCCTTTTCGCTAGATGACACCAAGGTTCCAGGGAACCTGAACGGCACCAGTTCACGAACCACGGTTCATTTTGTGTAAAAGGGGCCTCAGATGTGTCATGATCGTTTTTTTCATTACATTTTTATGCTGCCGTGTCAAATAGTCTGCCTCGTACCTGCATTTCAACACGCTCAATTAGCATAAACAAACTTTGTGGGTCTTCTTCTGTGGTGTGAAATGGCAGGTGTCCACTCGCGTTACAGGGCATTATCGCCACCTACTGTTAAGGAGTGTGAATGGATGACACAGTTGATTTTTTTCTTAACATTTTTTGTGCCAGGGCAAAGGCCCACGACCCACTGAAAATGGGTCCACGACCCAAAAGTGGGACCCACCAGCTGAGAATCACTGATATAGATCCATGTCTACACACTTAAATGCATTGACCTGCTTTCATGTGATTGGCTGATTAGATATTTGTGTTAACAAGCAATTGAACAGTTGTACCTAACAAAGTGGCCGGTGACTGTATATTTCAATTACTAAAATAATAAAATACCTTTAATAGTCAATAAAGCAATGAATCCTACTCAGCATTTGGGTCCCATCCAACTTGTTAAAACAAAGGAGAAACAATCAAAAACATCTCTCACCATAAGGACATGGCTGCTTTTTCTGAGTCTTTGGAAACTTCCGCAGAAAGTTCTCCAGTGTGGGTCCGTGGCGTCCAAGAGGGTCATCGGGAGGCATAAACCTGAGATTAGACAAAATGTAACCATGAATCTGACTTTTCCAGTACAGAAATGTACACAACCTTCAGGCTTTTCCCTTTGTTTTGAAAATGACTAAATTCATAATGAGCTTTTGAAATGAAGCTCTTCAGACAATGATTAAAAACTGTACTTTTGAATTTTTCCACCAGTCACAGATGTAAACATCCCTCTTTTAATCCCTCAAGCACTGTGAGAAATGCCAGTTTCATATCCAAAAACCTGTTGATGCCCTCTGTTATAATGTTTACAAGTAACCGTATTTCTCCATCTGACTTGAAATACGGACATTTCTTCATCTCTACCAGAGAGGATCTTTGTCTCTACCACAACTGACCTATACTTGAGAATCAGACACTTTTTCTGAGCTCCAAAAAATAATCCTAAAACAAAAATAATATTGGCATATCCCACACCTTAGTCAGAATATACTCCATTCAGAAAAAAAAACCTGCTTGCAAATATCTATCTGGAAGATGCTGTTTACATGACACTTGTCCAATTCAAAATATTGTCACATTTAAATATTAGGAGAATATTAGCCTGCATATAAACTTAGCTAATGGGCATCATATTAGGGAAGCAGAACTCACTTATTATTAACAAACGAGTACATGAGCAGCCTCTCCTCGATGAAGCGCTTCCACTCTGGCTTCTCTCCCTGCAGGTCACGGTACATGTCGTTGGACACAATGATTCCATCGGATTCGTATGCCAGCTTCACGATGTAGCGGTCATCGTGGCAGACCACCCGTTTGCCTGCAACACGTTTTGATGGCGTGAACACGAGAATCTTCTTCTTCTCTAGGTCTCGCAGAATGTGCTGATCTGCAACATATGAAGTCAAATACAAGGCAAGCTTATTTATTCAATAATTACCGTAAAGCCACTTCACTCTGCCCCACGCAAATGATATGAGGATCCAGAGAAAACAGTGTTTGAAGAATAATTTGGAAGTTTTAGATGATAACAATTCAAAGACAGTACAGAGTCCGTAAAATGTACTAGTTTTATGCTAATAAAGGAGGAGTACTCCATAATTACATACCAATTACACCATGTGCAACCAAAATTACTGCACAATAACAATATTTTAGTGCTCAGATCAGATGATTTATGATTTGCAAACAGGAAGCCACAGTTGAAATCTAGTTTGGGTTTTTCCCACGAGGCGGATGTAACCTCATTACATATTCACCAAGGGCCCAAAAAGCACATTCTGTGACAAAAAAATTGATCAGAATGAGAAATCATTTCATCCTAAAGAAGCATTTCTGTTGAAAAGCAATGACAATTTCAAAGAGTAGGTCACGAAAGACTCGCCAGCCCTTGGAAAAACCCTGAATTTATCTCCCGTGTCATTAGCCACACAAATTACAGATACAGGTTCAAGCAAATTTTCTCAGCATTAGGAGAGAACTGTGTGGGTTTTTTTTAATCTCCTGTTACAAGAACAAAGCTCAGTGTGACGTATGTGCAGCATCTCAAATAAACTCAATACAAAGATGTGAATATATGATCTTAGACAAATACAACTTTTGATTTTCCTACCTGTGATGGGGACGTCTGGCCTGGGTTTCTCCTTCCTCCATGATGGAACAAACACTGTGATCGTCGAGTGGCCTCTGTCCAGGAAGAAATTCACAGCCAAATGGATTCCCAGACAAGAGAACACTTCCTTGTTCCCATGGCTGAATGAACGGAAACCAGGAAAATGAATGAGAAACCAGAAATAGACTCACACATGGAGAATAAAACTGTGTCTGGGTGTGTAAAGGTACGTCAAAATCACCGTTCGGTACATACCTCAGTTTTAAGGTCACAGTTTGGTACATTTTTGCTACAGTAAAGGAACAAAATGCAAAACATAATACTGCTGATCTTTTGTGCAAACAACAAGAGCTTTAATAACATTTAAAATCTTTAATATGTTTATCTTTATATGTTTACTCCCTTTTTATTTCCTTTATATGTAAAATTTGGGTTCATTTCCTTTATTTCTGGTCATTTTCTTGATTATTTTCATCATTTAAATTGTTCATTTTGTTCCTTCACAGGTTTGAGTTATGCATATTAGATGTATTATATATTAAAATGTGCAAGTTGAACCTAACTTTACTTTTCAGTCTGAGGTATAATTTAGAATTTTTTTAAATAGCTGAGTTTGAAAATGTATTTTTCCATCTTTAAATGATTTTCAGGCCACTTAAAGAATACCATAAAATAATAAATATAATTTTACTATACTTAAATAATAAATATAAATATCCTCAATCTTTTAAGAATGATATTCATATTTTTATGATTTCATAAAACACATTCAGAGATTTGTGACTTTTCTGTTGTTTTTTTTCCACTTTGTATTCCTTTGTATTGCATCAACAGGTAAAAACTTGAGTTTTCAGAAAACACACAAGGAAAACATGATAAAGAGGGGACACTATGACGTGAGATTAAACTGGTGTGGAGTTTGTGCAGGTGGATTCTGGGGTTAATTTTACCGGCGTATCAGGGTGGATGAGAAGTGGTTCAGGCTGAGCTGACTGAAGAACACGTGGGTATATGTTGTAAATTTGCAGCACGACACCACTGGGTATTGACATGTTCTCCCCTGTACTGACCTATCCACGCCTCAGTCAGAGTGAATGTGGACCAGCGGGGCAGCAGAGACAATCGGGCCGTGATGCATCATGGGTCAGATTGTGCGTACGCGCTTAAACTACAGAACAGGTTTTCAAGCTGTACCGCTAGGCATTAAATCCGCTGGCCACGGGCTAGACCGAGGGTCTGCAACCCGCGGCTGGCTCTTCAGCCCCGCCCCAGTGGCTCCTGTGGCTTTGACCACTGATGGAAGTAACACATTGTAATAAATTAAAATTAATAAAATAAGCACTAAATCAACAAACATTTTTGGGTAGGAGTCTATCAGTGTGGCACATTTTGATGTGGCAAATTTGCCCACTCCTCTTTGCCTCATTATCTCAGTTGTTTATTTTTTATTTCTGATTGCTGCCTGTCTGGTTTCAGATAAACAGTCATTGAAGTGATATCGGTGAATCTAAATTTCCAAGCTATAAATCCTAACCTCTTTATGTTTACTTAGAGCATCTTAATTCAGAAGTTATGAATCTTCAAACCTGAACACTGTCTCACCATGTTTACTCCAGCAGAGCTGTGCTATATAGTTATACATATGACTATATTCAGAGCCCTTGGAAGTGGTGAGACCAAGTATAAGGCAAGCAAGAGAGCAAGGAGAGCAAATGTGACAGCTCTGAAAAATGTTGTCAGGCCTGCTCCTGTTGAATGTCAGTCAATGCAAAGAAAGTAAGGAAGTATGCACTGATTTGCATACTCAAGCAGCCTCAGTGCAACGTGCCTGCACTGGCGTGCCTGATGGGAATCCAAAGGACAAAGGAACGCCGAACAGACCCATGGTTTGCATACTGCATATTTGCTATGTCTCATCTCTTCCATTTAAAGTTCTTCAAGGTTGGGTGCATGGCTACGTATGAGAAGGTTCATGTCTAGTACTATCCACTGCAAAAATTTAATTTCAAGAAAGAAAGAAAAAAGGTTTGTGTGTGTGTAAGTTATTTTCATTTGCAAACAAAAACAGAATTGTTTTGGGAAATAAAAATGACCAGGATCAGTATTATTTCCCCCCAGATGAAGTGATCTGCTTATTCAGGCGCAGCACAAACTACCACTCTCTTACTGATTAATGGTCCAAGTGTGTGAACTGAAGTTAAAACTGATCTGAGAAGAAGGAATGTTGATGTACACAAAGCAGGACAAACATTTCTAAATATCAGAACTAGAGTGAGTAGCATGGGAACATTTTGAGGAATCCAATTTTCATATGGGGGGGTAATAATTTTAATTTGTGACCACATTGAGGCATTTCAAATTGAGTCATATCTAACTGTACTGTCTGTTTTTATTGTCTGCAGCCCTTTTTCACACGATAAAAACAGAAGCAGAAAGGATGTTTGCAAACAGAATGTGTCATATTCTCAGTAAAATTGCAGCCTGCCACGTTGAACAGCCTCCGGTGATGTGAAATGCAAATATGGGGAAGACAAGCCCGTATTGTAATAAGTCACATGCTCACAGTAATTTCTCATCAATATGTCAATGAAAACCGGATACGCCAGTTCAGGGTTATATTGACTAATGGTAGGTAAGTTTGCTGAAACAATAGAGGATGATTAAAGTTTTAATCATGTGTTACAAGTAAAAGTTCTACATTCAAAAGTTTAAATAAGGATTTGTATTAACAAAATGTGCCTAAAGTAAGCAAAGTAAAAGTAAAATGATCTCTGTTAATGCATAATGTAATTTCATATGATAGTTTTGGATTCGTTTTTCTGTTGCATTAATCGGTTACATTTTGCTGTTGTGTGTCTTTAAGGTTGAGCTCATTTCAACTCTTCTACGAGCTGCTGGAAATTTAATTGACATTAATGCCTCAGATTCTATATTTTTAGCATATAATTGTAGAACACTTTTCATGACCTCAGACAGCCTCACGTTCACCATTGTGACCATGCATTTTCCACATAATCCAAGAGCTGTTTATTTCGTTTGACAAGGAGAGGATTTAAACCCCAAATTTATTCTTAAAACATCTACCATTAACACAGTTTCACAAAGGGAATTAAAAACTACAATCTGAAAAGTAACTAAAACTACTGGATAAAAGTAGTGAAGTAAAAAAACAGGGCATCTGCCTCTGAGCTGTAGTACAGTGGAAGTAGCATAAAACGGAAATATTCGGGTCCCAATGTGTACTTCAGTTCTGTACTTGAGTAAAAGTATTTTGTTACAACCACTGTCTATATTAAAACACGTGTGCAATCCTATAAATGTAGGAAAATATAAATGTGAAACCTGTCATAAAGGAATAAATTAGTCAAATCAGTCGCTACTACAAATGAGGCACTGCAGATATAACACATACAAGTCAATGGATGGATGTACTGTATGTACATTATTAATGTTAATCTTTATACACTCTTTGGTACCGTTTATAACACGTCTGTGAACAAAGAGGGAAAGGTTTTCATGCGGCCTCACCTCATGGCCACATTGCTTCCGTCTATCACGATGGGTCTCAGGGCGTCTTCATCCTCATTCATCTCCTCTCGGGCTGGACTGATGGGCAGCAGCACAGCTGGGCTCACAGCCTGAAGGTCCCCTCGGGGAATCAGCACCGCCATCGTTGTCACTGGGACCTGCTTGGCCTCCGTGGTAGCCCCGATCTTCACCAGCTCCCCTAACACCTTATCCGTGTCCATGTTTGGTCCAAACTTCTGCTGGACAGCCTGGACTTGTGCCGTGGAGTAGCCCAGTTTGTGGAAAAAGTCCAGCTGCGGGTCTGTGGATGAGTCAGAGTCCTCCAGCGGAACACAGCACCCATCAGGTTCCATTCTCTCACAAGCAAAACACAGCAAGCTTTGGGCTAGAAGTGGTGTTTTGGAGATCCATGCAGCAGCTGAGGTCACACTGGTTGTGTTGGGGATTTTACTTCAGGGGTGTTCAGAGCGATCGTTTCGTCTTTCTCTGGGCAGCGTCTGCATGTTCCACCTGTATGGAAATGATGTTGTAATTGTTTGTGTGCCAACCCTGCCTCTCAAGATGCAGTGCTAATCCTTTTAGATTCGTTTCCTATTACGGTGGTGCCCCGGCTAACGACTTTAATCCGTTCCGGCGTTACGTTCTTTGGGCGAATCATTCATTAGCGAGTTTTTCCATAGGAATACGTGTAAAACCAATAAATCCGTTATGGACTCACGACAAACTCCCATATAAAGTATGGATTACACACCCGTACGTGCATATTTATTGATTTATAAAGACACTTATCGGAGGAGGATGAGATATAGACGCCATTTTTCTTAGGTCCCATGATGAAAAACACAAAATGAAGCAGTATTTTAGGTGACAAAAGGCAAATATACAGCGCTGAGTTCAAGTTGACATTTAACTTGGCCAAGTTAAGTCTTCAAAAAAAGCAAAAAAATATTGTAACCCGAATTACAAATTTTCGCAGCCTGAATCTTTTCCATAATACAAAATTTGTGACCCGGATCATTTCATTAGCCAGGACATAATTTGTCCAAATGGGTTTGTTCGTTACCTGAAACTTTCGTTAGTGGAAGTGTTAGTAGAAGTGTTCGTTACCCGGGGCGCCGCCGTACTGTTTAAAGTGCAAGAACTCTTCATTATTTCCTTCCCACTGGACATTTTTTATATCTTCCATTAAAAATAGCTCTTTATCATCATGAGTTTTAAAAGATATCTTCTATATAGTGTTACCAATGTTAAAAGGCAGCAGTATCTATTACATTTTTATAAGAACTCTTTCAATCTACAACCCTAATTTAGGGAATAAAATCATGGTTTGAGTGGAGTCTAGTTTAAAAGCTTCCACTGGATCAGATTTCACAAGTAACTCACATGCTTTGTAAAATCGAGAAGGATTCTGTTTTTGTCCAAAACCTTAACACAGACATGACACCAGTGATTTCCAGTGTTTAATGTGTAAAATAATTTTGTAGTTTTTGTTTTGTTCAATGCATTACATTTCCTCCCTACAAAAAAATCTAATTTACTGCCATAACTGTTGTACTTTTCTTCTACAGGGCATGTTAAACAGCTTGTCTATTACCATCATTTCTTATATAAACTTCCAAACACAAAACTCTTGATCATTGTTCTGCTAGTATTCTACCATGAAACATATTTTATTTTAGTTAAAATGCAGTTATGACAGAAGTCAAGGTTTGAGTCCCTTATATATTCATATAGACAAAAACTTGCATTTCATCTGTAATTTAGATGATAACATTGTCTGTTTGTGAAAAAAAACCTGCAAGACCTTAAATACATAACAGCTTCTTTAAGTATGACATTCAATGTAACAAAGCTGTTTAAACATTTTTACTTTCTTTTCTGTAAGTAAAGTATATTGTTACCTTATTGCTTAATGCTCAAAGACTATTTATTTACTTCATTTATATTATAGCTACAAGACGTCACATAATGTCACAGAAAGTGCCACATTATTTTTAATTTTTAATACTCTTTATCATTATAATTTTGTAAATGTTGAAGTTAAGACAAAATAATAACTTGCCTTTGGTGACATTTTAAAAATCATAATACAGTATGACGTTTGAAAAGAACTAAGAAAGATTATAATTGTTTTTGCGTCCAGAGACCAGAAAGACATCATAGTTTCTGGAGTCAGTGTGAGGGCCATGTTTATACCAGGGCTGTCAAAATTAATGCGCTAATCGGATTAACTCATTTGCAAAATTAATTAGATTAAAATTTTTAACTCGACTAATGCATTAACGCGATTACTATCAAGGAAAAAGTGATGAAATCTTATGTTACATTTGATCCACGTCACTGACAACTTCTTTAGTATTTACTGCTTCTAAGTCAATTTAAATGTAAAAGTATAAGTCTTTACACATTTTGAAACAAATTACATTAGTTCCTGATGAAAACAATGAACCAAGTGTAAAAAAGGAAAAAAACATCTGAGCAGAACATTACAGAGGTTCTGTTAAGTTCTACAAAGCAGCTGGAATTTCATTGAGTTACACAAGTTTAAATTAGAAAAAAAAAACATTTTAATCTAAAAGAAGTAATTTTAGTCGAGTGTCTGTATCACCTTCTATCAAGAGTGTTTTTGCTCCCATAAAATGAAAAACAATGAATGGGTATTAATTGGGATTAATCAAAATTAGTCGACAGTCACCCTATGATTAATCAGGTTAAAAGTTTTAATCGTTTGACAGCCCTAATTTATACATTTTGATTTATTTCACTATGTTGTTCTTGTCTATTTACCACCTTCACATTATAGACTCAACACATGTCATTATGTCAGTACAAATACTCATATCATCATGATTGTCATACACATCTTATATAAAATTAAAAAGCACTGGTCACAGCCTACGGCAAGTATGTCTTCACCAAGAATCAACACGTCTTCTCTGAAACTGTCAACTTATAGTAAAGAGGGTTAAGTACAGAATAGATGAAAAGAAAAATGACCTTACACTCCACACACGGTCTGATATGAAAATAGCCGGTCAACCCTGTCCTGTCAAAGGCAACTGAGCTGTTGCTTTGCGGTGAACTTCACCTTGAATGCCCCACAACAAATCAAAATGTGCTGTTTCTGTCTCAACTCGAGGTCAAAACAGGAGAGAGAAACTTACCTGCGATTCAACATGTGCAAAAAAAAAAAAGAAAAAACAAGCAAACTAACAAAGTTGTATTTAAATGCGCCTCAGAGACGGACGTTGCAGGTTCAGTCAGACTCGCTCTGCGGTGACTGAAGTGAATTCAGTGTGTGTGGGTGTGAACAAGGAAGTGTGGGTTTTTTTTCTTTTTTGACATCCGAGAAGAACGGCTAGTGGGCAACCACCTGGGAAGTTACGCCGAGTCACTGCTGAGATTCCACTTGAAAATAAAAAAGCCTTATCTGTCCAAATCTGCGGACGTTCCTTAGGTTTGACTAATATATTCCTTTATGACAAGGTTCACGTTTACATTTCCCTAAGGTTACAGGGTTGCACAAGTATTTTAAAATAGACAGTGGTTGTAACAAAATACTTTTACTCAAGTACAGAACTGAAGTACACATTGGGACTTCTTGTATTTTACTGTTTTATGCTACTTTATACAGTACTTCCACTACACTACAGTTCAGAGGCAAATGTCCTGTTTTTTTACTTCACTACTTTTCATGGGCGTCAATACCCACAAAAAAATCACATTATAAACCAAATAATCTTTCAATTCAATTTTATTTGTATAGCACCAACCATAATCACTGATTACCTCTAGGTGCATCACAATGTGATGCTGAGGCCTCATGACTACACAGACAGACAGACAATTTAGAGCAACCAATTCACCTAGAACATGTTTTTTTTAGTTGTGGGAGGGTACAGTACCTGGACAGAACCCACAGAGACACGGGGAGAACATGCAGACTCCACACAGAGAGGCCCCACTGCCCCAACCCACGATCTTTTAGCTGTGAGTTTTCATTCAGATAGTATAGTAACGTTTCATTCAAACAGCATAGTAATATTTGTTAAAGGCATAATACAAGTGGTTCTACTTGAAGCCACATTGTTTGACATTTATAACCACTGAAACATCCCCCCCACCCTTCAAAGTGGTCTGTTTGTCCCTGACACGTGGAGCTGCTGTATTTGACAGTGAAAGTGTTTATGAGGAGGCTGGTGAGTAAGTAACGGACATTAAAACCTTAATGAGTGGGCAGTTAATAAGTTATTTATCTCCACTTGTTCAACCACCGTATGCAGAACACGACGAGTGAAAATTCAGCTCTTTTGGCCGAAGTTTTACGCTATGTTTTACATAAACACAGCACACTGCTTACGCCAAGATTGACAAGCTGTTAGTTGCTAACAAGCTAAAACAAAATGTGCATTAAATGTAGCAAAGCTGTTAGTCTTGATTTGCAA
>JAQQAE010019389.1:0-10944 GCA_029823295.1 Pseudamia nigra | reverse complement strand
ACTAAACTGATGTAATAGCGACATTTTGTACCGCATGATGAAATAATCCACAAAGAACATTTTAGTGCATTATACACTTAAATGTGAAATAATGACCTGTAGAAGTATGAAGCTTGACCTTAGTTTAGCTTATTTTGTTCATTTATTCCTGTTCAATGAACAACATGAACACAAAATCAAAATGATCAAAATCTTCAACAAAAAATAAATAAACAAAATGATCAAGAACATGAAATTAACCCAACAACAAACAAATGTGATGTAAAGCAGAATTTTTAGAGACAAAAAGCTGCCTATCAAATAAAGTAAAGTGTTCCATTGGGGGGACAAATGGACATTTTACTGATATTGAGGGGGGCAAATCCCCCCATCTCCCTTGAAACCTATGCCTATGCCTTGGACTGAAATCAAAGCATATGCAACAGAGTTATAAAGAGGCCCTTGGGAAACTAAGAAAAAAATCAAGTCAACACATTTTATTTTGTCAACACCCCTACAAAATACTTCAATGGACACATACATGAGTTACACATGTGAAGTGTTTTAAGTGTCACCAACTGGCACCTTTAAGACAAACAAAATGTAAAGGGGGATTTTAAATGTGAGAATGCAACATTTGTCTTATAGTTATTTACCCTGGCTGATTACACTGTCTGTTTATATTCAGCAAAGATCCTAGATGGAAATAGGGCTGAAATCAACATTTAATTACATAACAGAGTTGCACTAATTGAATATATTCCACCAGTGATTACAATTTCCAAGAGACAGTTGTCACTCTGTCATAAACTGCATATAAACAACCTTTCCTTAAACAACAGAATGCAAGTCCTTCTACAAGTGGTTGTGGCTGCTGTTGTGTTACCAAGCAGCTGTCATTAACGGCTGGTAAAATAGAAAGCGGAGGAAACGCCATAGTCACAGTCCCTTAGGTGAACAAACACCTGCTGGAAAACGTGATTCTTGGGGGCAGCTGCTGTTTTTGTAATCATGCTTGTACAGAGTTAACCTAAAGGAATGACAGTATATGAGACAGATACTGAGATGATGGGATAAAGTCTGTGATATGGTATAGTTTGTTCTTTTTCTAATTGGCTAGCAATTAGTGTCAGAAATTGTTACATAATATTGCATACATGGTCACATGACTACTCACATATTAATTATTAAGTAATTTTAATAATAAGTAAGCAATTTTTAAACCTTGAACACATAATTTTGAGGCCTTTTGAAAGCAGTTTTAATACGATTAAAGATGCCAAAGGATTCAAAGGGAGTGATTATTTGCATAAAAGCACAAAAGCATAAATGCGTCAGTAAAAACAAATCCAGTGAATGAAACTGCTCAGCTTGATCTTGTGTCTGGCCCACAGTTTGTTTTGTAATACTAGATATAATGCATATGATAAAACTTAAGTCACACTGAAACCCCAGAGACACTTCCTCATCCTTCCCACTTGTTTAAGCACTGACCATTTGTTTGTGCTTTAAATCCTCATCAAATACAGTTTAACATTTTGTTTGGTGCAGATTGAGAGGCAGGAAGAGTATAGTTAGCAGCACAAATGAGGATGACGTGAGTCTGAGGGGATGTATGGGAGGCTTGTGGAGAGAGCAGGACAGCTGAAGGGGGGATGGGGCCAACAGAAATAGACATACTGAGAGATAAATAGTCACTGCCCTCAACCCCCCGTGCAGCCCTCCCCTCCCCAGGTCTCTCAGGTCTCAAAACTCATCTAGGCACTTGGTGTAATGGGCCCGGCCCTGCCCTGCCTCACCTGTTTGTGCACTGAATGTCAATGTGTGTGTGCATTCAGGAGGTGTGTAGCTGTGTGCAGGCATGCGAGGAGATATATAATCCACAAACGCTGCAAAGTCGAGGGGTACTCTAAGTTACAAGGCCCGTATCATTTAACAGTGATCACACTTTCATCCATTACTCAACTCATACCTTTCTGCATCAGCGCCATTTCTTTTTCCCTTCACGCTGTCTCAGAAAGAAATAAACCACGTTAAATCTTGCTTTTATCAATTTAAGCCTCTTTAATCTCTGTTCTTGTCTTTCAGTCCTGCAGTTGAGGATTCAGAACCGGAGGCAGAATGAAATCAATGCGGATCTCGGTTAGTCTACGTGTGCCACTGTATTTGATCTGATTTCATATTAATCATCTTCAGGTCACCTTGTTGCAGCGACAGATGGCTTTACTATTGATTAGAAAATGTCTTTGCAAATTTGCTATATTGACATGATTTCTTTGATTTTGCCTAGGGTGTCAAATTGTGTGTCCTTGTATGAAAATGATTTCACTTACTGTATATGACTGATGCCAAAAAATTACAGCATTATATTAATAGGAAGAAAATATGCATGTACAGTAGGTATACAACATAAAGCAGGATTTTACACAATTAGGATGATGTTGTGTCACTGGTAAATCATTTTCTGAGTTTGTTTGTATGGTATAAAATGAAATGAATCTTAGGAGTTACTCTAACTGTTCAATGTTTGAATTTTACTATTTCTTTCATTCATTTGATGTATCTTGAACGAAGGACAGATTATATTAAATTATTATGCTCTTTCTTTTCAAGATGTGATGTTTAGTGTTTGAATTCAGTTGTCTTGTATGGCTGATTTTTTAAAATTAAAAATACAGTACATGTAAAAAACGAAAACACCAAATAAGCAAGAAAACTTCATGCTCCAACTATTCTGATTGACTAAGCGTCATTAGGCCAGATGTATGTTTAAATAACTGTTTCAGTACAGAACTTTATCGCTTATTGCATATTTGATACTGAGGCATACAAATGCATAGGTGTACTGTAGTGCAGGAAACAATATAATTCATCCCATTCTGCAATTACATTTACAGAGTATTTCAGGGCGTAGAAGAAGCACAAGAACAATAGTTTTTACTTTGTTCACAAACTACGCTTTTTTGCTTCAGTTCTCAGCTGTCTCAGGCTGAGGTGGCTGTACATTCTGACAACACAAACAGTCTGAAATGCTTCACACTGTAACTGAGAGCAATGATTTGAAACCTGAAGTCCTTTGCTGATGCAATGCTTCACGTGACTTACTCCTCTTTTAGCCAGCTGTTTTAGCATTTTAGAATGCTTTAAAATTACCATTATGAGATTTGAAATGTTTTCTGTTCCTTCACTGATTTATCTATGACCACTGTTTGTGGTCTTCCATAGGTTTGAAATCTACTTGCCCCTCTCAAAAGGCAGAGAAAGACCAGAGTGAAGCTCTGGTAAGTAGCAGCTTGATTTTCAACAGCATGTCATTACCAAACATAAACTTTTTCATATTTTCCATAAACAGTGTTTGTTTTGTGACTGTATTTGACAATATCAGAACAATTTTTGTGTATTTTTGCTGCCTGACTGAAACATTAGTGTTTCCTTTCAGTTCACATCACATCCTCTTACAGAATTCAGAATTACAGAATTTCACTGGTTTCAGTAGAAAATCTTTGCAGCCCAACATCCATACACTGCTTCAAAGACTCTGCAAACATTCTGGTTTATCGGTCTTTTACACTACATTACATCAATGACTTTCAGCTTTATGTTACATTTGCTGTGATCTCTGGGGTCTGGCTGTTGGTTTGACCTGCTGTTTCCTGATGCAGCGTCTTACTGATGACGGTGCCACACAGAAGTTGCCCCCTAGTGGTCTGAACACTGAAACTGCAAAAGGTGATTACCTGCCTGTAGTTACATTGCTGTCTCCCTATGCTTTTCCTCTGTGTGCTCATGAAAAGTGCATAGTACCGCAGTCTAATTCACCTCTGTCTCTTTCTGTCTGTATTTTTTCGGGTTTTACAGTGGTTGTGTGAGGAAATGAAGTGTATAAGTGTGGAAATGAGCTTTGTGTTTCATCAGCTGTCACTTAAACAGATATGTGACCTTGTTGAACACTGTAACTCTGCAGCCTGCAAACATATCAGTGATTGACAGCACATGATAAACCTGCCCATCTGGAGATCAGAGTCATCATTTTCTCCCATTACTGACATGTCACTCTCATCTCTCTGTATCTCTCCTCTGCTCTTCTCCACCCCTTCTAACTTTGCTTTTAAATTGAAAAGAGTATTATTGTCAAGCTTTGCTTTTTCAAAATGTCTCAGTTTCTAAACAGGGCCTTTCTGCCACTTAAATGTTGTGCTATGGGTGTCCACATAATTATGCACATAAGAAATCCATCTCCCGGGGAATAGGAGTGTTTACTATTTTTTGATTCCTCTGCTAGTTTGAACTGGGACTAATCGCCTATGGCAAAAGCTGTTGTGCATGCTCACATCACATATGTTCGGAAATCCTGTTGCTCCATTCCTCACTCCCCTCTCTCTGCTGATGTCCCATCTGTCTTCGTCTCACCACTTATCTGCGCCATCCCTCCCTAATTTCCCCACCCGTAGAGAGGAGTGTGTGCGGGGCCCAGAGGCAGAAGAAGGCTCGGCAGTCTCAGGACCTCAGCGAGAGGATCCCACGTCCGTCTGGACCTGCAGAGCAACAGCACGAACACACGCTGCCCCTGGAGAACCGTGAGTCAACACACATCCGCATGCACCCGCACTCAGACAGAGTCACACATATTTTTATCTCCTCTGCTGACCTTACCTCCTTTCACTTTTAATATCCTCAGGTTCTGCCTGTTTCCCTCTGTCCTCTGATGTCTTCGAAGATGACATCTCCTCCTGCTCCTCCTCCTCACCCACTGAGCAAAATGGCATTCACCAATCATCAACCTTTCCTTCATTACCAGGCCTCTCAGGTGACCAATTACTGAGTGACTTCTCAGCTGTGGGCCCGACGTTAAACCACAGCCCCGGTCATGCTCAGGTGAGTCATTAACATTCGTGTACAGCATTGCATTACACAGAAGCAACAAGAAAGTCTAGTGCTGTCAAAGTCATTAATTAATTTCCTCAAATACCCTTTGATAACCACATTAAAGTAAATACTAACAGACTGATGACTTTCTACATAGCCTTATATGTCAACTCTGATAATGTGATATTCTGCCTCCAGTCTGGTTTGGCGTTGCTCCCGGCAACCGAGGGCATCAGACAACCTATGAGTGTAACACTGGGTGAATCAAACTCCATGGCAACAACTGGAAGACCAAATGGGATGTATCTGACCTCTCAGACCACACCCCTGCTGCCAAAGGTAATATGAGGATAGAGCAAGATATTAATGTGACATAAAATCTCACTGCTCTCATTTGGTTTTCATTTTTAGCTCATTTAAAATTTAGAAGGTTTCTGTTGGTTTTAATACTTTTTTGATACTTCCAAATATTCTATAGAGAATAATAAATGCGTTAAATTTTATTTTTCCTGCAGAACACATCATTTAGATTGTGTATGTGTGAGAGAGGTTTGATAGTGTGACACATTCTCACAGCAGGTGTGCAACATTAGAGATAATGCAGCAGTGTAAAGGTCTTTAACCTAACAGGATGGCCACTTCCACGTTTTGTCGAACACAACACTTGGCTCTAAGCGTCTCTGCATTCATTACTGTCAATTTGCACTTCCTGGGAGCTCAGTATTGCCCTGTAGGTTAACACATTCACACACAAGCAGCATGGCTGTATGTCAGAACTAGCATGTGCTGTCATCTGGAGATTTGTGAGGCATTTATACATTTCATGTAAGACTTTAACTTTGACATGGGATAAACACTGTCAAACCACATGACATTTGCTCTTGAAATTACTCACAGAAGTCACAGTATAGTTACAGTTGTAAAAAATATGTTTTCACAGACAGCTCGGCCTCCCAGCCCAACCTGCTCCACCTCCCTGCTGCCCGCCCTTAACTTCAGCCACCTCCCCCGTCCACGGAAACCTCGGGACACCAAACCCAAAATGAGGAAACTCAAATATCACCAGTACATTCCTCCAGACCAGAGAGGAGGGTCTGGCGCTGGAGGTACAGTACCAATTTAATAACATTTTTTACATACTGAGTCCTATCAGAGCTGCTGCTAGTGCTTTAAATAAATGTAAAAAACTGTTTATTTTCAGGGGGAGGAGCCAAACAGAAGAGCCCTACCCCAACCCAGTCTATAGATTCAGCCTATTCCCACCTATTGAAGCAGCAGCAGGTCTTTCTGCAGCTGCAAATCCTCCAGAACCAGCAGCAGCAACAACAGCAACAACTACCGCCTCAGCAGCTCACTGTTGTACCAAGGTCTGCACACATTTTACTGCTGATGCTCCATTTGAATATTTATAGCCAAGTTTATATTTTAGTTGTGTAAATGGTCTGTCTTTGCTCTAGTGGAGACCACAGTGATTTTATGAAGTCCTCCGGAGCCATGCCCCTGAACCCTCAGCCTGTCCCTGCCACAACAAATCACACCCCTGTGGACACAAAGCCTGTGGCCAAGCCTGAGCTTCTTCCTGCAAACCTTGTCGACCTAACAGTAAGAGCTGCACTGATACTCTAAAAGCCAGGAAAAGTCTGATAATAGATAGTTTAAGTCAAATGGAAGATACATTGACCAAGTGCATTGATACAGCACATTTCATATACAAATGTGATGTGATATACAAAGACAAAGGGATCATCAAAAGGAAAATAAAAACTAACTGCTCATGCAATACAAGAAAATATAATGACAGAATGATTACAGTTGTTAAAAGATGGGATTGTAGTTTCATAGCAACAAGACTACAGTGCAAGAATCATTATCAGAATCATTTGAGAGCTCATTCATAGACGCATAAAAAGAGTAAAGGATTAACAAATATTTTAAACTACAGTATTTATATTTTAGAAATGTTTAAAGTAATGGGAGTTTCTTCCACTAGTTTGCTGCATACCAGCTGAACACTGCATCATCCTGAGTCAATGATTTCAGCTCATGTTCTTTACCCTCCTCAGGTGTCAGAGTTGAGGCAGCAGCTGCGTAAGCGTGGCCTCCCTGTGTCCGGCACCAAACCTGCTCTGCTGCAGAGACTGCGCCCGTTCCAGCTCCCCCACACGTGTGTCACCCCTGCTCCCCTCTGCCAGCTGGGTACCAGCTTGGAGACCCTCACCCCCTGCACTCCACTGCCTTCCAGCCAGAGCCCCAGTTCAACCGCCAACTCTGGACCAGACTCACCCAGCGGCAGCCCAAACAAACAGATTTACATACAGGACCGGGGAATTCCTAATGGGATTCTCAGCGATGCTCCGAATGGGATCTTGAGCGTTGTCCCAAACGGCTTCACAAATGCTGCGTCAGTCAGTTTGGCAGGTGAACAGTGTGCTCTTACCAACGCTGTCTTCCTGGCTCCTGCCAGTATCGCCTCAGGAACTCCAAGTCCAAGTCTACCCATGTCGTCTTCCTCACCCCCGCAGTGTGGAACTCCCTGGAGAACTGAGAGTGAGCAGCAGCAACAACATCAGCAGGAGCTGAGTGTGGAGCTGGAGATGAGGGAGAGGATAAGGAGCAGGCCTAGAGAGCGCTCAAATAACCCTGCTGAGGTAAATACCGACAGATATTTAGAATAAGATATTGTGAACACTAACAAAGACTACATCCTAAGAGACGTGAAGTAGTTTATGCACAGTCCAGTGTAACATTTAGTGGCATTTAGTGATCACCTTAACCTCCTTTATGCTGGCCCTCAGTGTTTAAAGGTGCATGTTTGAGGTTTTAGTTAATAGATCAATAACAGTTTATGTTCAAATATAGCAAGAAAAAAAGAGTAAGTTGGATCTGTGCTATTTTAGAAACATGGCATTGATAATGGGGACCCTTATGTTCAGGTGATTGTACACTAATGAAATATAATCATTATGATCATATTCTAGAATTTTGACAATGAGATAAATTAGTACCAATTTATAAGTGATTGTGACCTAGAGACAAAAAGACAGAATGTGAGATTAAAGGTGATCTTTGGGAAGAGTAGAAACCTAAGACTGAAAGCCTGGGTGAGGACATGTCTCAGTTCTGCATCCCTCTAGTTTCTGTAAACAAAGAAAGGAGAGGAAACAAAGAAGAGTTGAGGGGGGTGATAACTCAGCCAAATGGAAGAGGAAGGGGTTTGTCACACTAATATATGTACAGTAGGTATGGAAAATAAAATTACATAATGTCTGGTCTTTGGAATTGAATTTATTGAATTACATCTATGTTCTGATTCCTAAGCCTAAATTAATTTAATTAAAATGTGAGGCTGGATTCCAGAATTATGAGCTTTTTAATTTCCTCTTGTCTTGCCACAGTCATGCGGAGGATCCCTCCATCCCTTCCTGCAACAGGATCCAGGATGCTCTAGAGGGAAGCCAGAAACAGATGCACAGACAGAAGTGTTGTTTACACAGGTAAATACGCATGAATCAATGTACAAATATCCTGGATAATCACATGTAGCTCCTTTTGGTTAACACTGCAGAAGACTGCAGTCAAGAAATATTGCTCAAATGTGAGCATACACTCATTACCACCTGTCAACTAACATACCTCCAACTCCTAACCAGGTGTTCTGCTGCCAACCATGTGATGTGATTGGCCAGGATTTTGAGCTGCCAGTGCAAATTACAGCAAGTCCTGTTCAGACTTCACCTGGTGTTCGCAGCTTGGAGGAGGAACTACAGGAGGCTATCCAAAAAGCACAGGTTAGAACTCATGATGAACAGCAAGAAGCTACCACTTGGTCCCTTTGTTCATTGGGAATGAAGTCTTTTTTCTTTCTGACATTAACAGATGGACCCCCGGCAGTCAATAGATGACATTCTTGATGAGACTATTACATGTGCTGGTGAGTACCTGCTAATAATTTAAAATACTTAAATGAAACTCTTACGTCTTTCAGTGTTTAACATTTTATATTTCCTGTCTTCCAGACTCTGTCACTGTCGCTCATAAATCCCTGGCTCACTCAGCCCCCAGCCCTTCCCCTCTTCCTCAAGCTGATCAGTCCCAAACATCCCAGCAGCACACAAAGGATGACACCTTCTTGCCCTCACCCCTTTGCTCCTCTCTCCTGCTGGAGCTTCCTCCTTCTCCTGCAGTAATAACTCCCAACCAGGTGATCCCAGCTCCTCCCCCGCCCCCCATTTGTTCCTCCCCTCTGTCCTCCATTGGGAAGTCACGGAAACGACAAGCTCCCATGCCGTTTGATGCTGCCGACTGGCTTGAAACTCTGACGTCTGGCCTCCATCCGCTTACCCCACCGACAGCTCCTTTTGTTGAAACAGACTTCAGTCTGGATTCAGACCTGAATGTCAATCGAGTGTTGGATCTAATGGATCTAATTTAGAGAGTGGCAGTGGGGATGTATGTATGTAAATCCTTTGTATGTACAGTAGGTGAGTGTGAACATTGTATTTTTGATGGTCATGAATGGAGAAAACTGTATGCACCCTCGTGAGGGCACAAAACTGTGATTTGAGACCTCCATCAATCCAGCACTTATCAATTGTCAGTCTCTGGCTCTATGCAGTGTCAAACGCTGGAGACTTTGCAGCGATCAAATCAGGCATAGCTATGATGGGGCAATGTGAGCACAAACACATGCACATACACTTTACACATGCAGAGACATTGCAGAGCACTGTTTAAAAACACTTGGGCTCAGCTAGAAATGGCAAACAAGCAACACATCTGTGGACCGACACACTCCACAGAACAATGTTTGCAGTGCAAAACAAAAGAAAACCTGGTGGCATATTAATTTAAACATGCTTCCTGGCAGTGCTGGTACCATGTTGTTTCTGACTTATCTCCAAAACCCGTTGTTGGATTGGGTTGAGTGTGGCCCCCGGTGTTGACTCAGTCACTGAGTCCTAGCCATTCATAAAACCCATTTAGAGTGTGTATAAGCCAGACAGAGCACACAGCTTGTGTGTGGCTCCAGACCTTAACCCCAGTGCCAGACACACAGTCGGCATGTAGAGGGTGAGAGCTGGCAGAAGCTACACATAGGAAGTGTGTATGTGTGTATGTGTCAACCTCTGTGTGTATTCAGTATGTCTGACTGTGCACACAAGGGTCTATTGTTTGTGTCAACACACAAATGTTTCCTTGTATATTTGTACTTCTTTGTTTGCTTACAATTAAGTGTTTCCATGTGGTATGACCGATGGGTGAATTGTGTATGAAAGACACAGAGAGCTGTGGAAGGAGTGGATGTCCATTTCTCTGTCTATACTTCAGACCAGGCATTTCATTGTAGATTCACTGCCAGTGGGCAGTAACTCCAGTGTACAGTTGTTATCTAGTGTAATCATTGGAATGACCATATTACCATGTTCAAGTTACTGTTCTCCAGTAGAGCAATCAGGCAACCACCCCAAAAATAGTGCCCATACAAATGCACCAATCAGACATGTGAGTTACCTACGGTAGTCACTTTGCAAAACAGGTGGTCATTTTGTTCCCTGATTAACCTCCAACAGCGTCTGGCTCACCGCTCGGTGCTTACCCTGCTACTATGAAAGCCAGATTTAGCACAATTTACAACCCAATACCAAGACCACACCTGTTCACTTATTGTAAATTGATTCTACAAATGGTTCATTGTTTGCTGAACATTTTAATATAAAGGTGCCACTATTTGTATTGAAGGAAGACTGCACTATAGAGTTAGAACAAATGAATATATAAATGTCATATTGGAAACATTGTCAGTGTCAGCTGAAGCTGGTACAATTATTGCTGCTCATTTTATAGTGGTGACAATGATCATGCTTTCATATTTTTAAGTAATGTCATGGTCGTGCCAAATTATTACTGTGCATTTTGTGTTTGAATATTAGGATTCATTCACTTTGTTCAGTTTTCATGTTACATTTTTACATTGTCTAAGGCGTGTGGTTTTTCTTCCATCGACTGGACTGGAAATTTGGTTGAAGACGTTTCGCCACCCATCCGGCAAGCTTCTTCAGTTCTATAAACTCATGCAGGCACCCAGAATTTATACTCTGT